>JAVGWX010000002.1:76216703-76281703 GCA_036924085.1 Ariolimax columbianus | reverse complement strand
AGCAGACTGGCCATGAAGAGAGAAAGAGAGATAGATAGATAGAGAGACAGAGAAAGAGAGAGAGAGAGAGAGAGAGAGAGACATACATTTAGCTAAGGGTCTGTTTAGCTAACCGACTTTATAGAAGAGCGATTGATAGGCTGTTTTACGAATGTTACAGGATATAATAAAGTGCAGGGTGACGGAACCAGCAAACGCCTTTGAGTCTTGGCAAGTCGCTCTATAAGGTGTGTGTTGGACGTCCTGTGACTAGGAGAGATCTGAATGTGTGTGTGGTGTGTGAAGGACACCGCGGGAACGATGTATGTTCCAAAGTGTGTGTATACGTAGATCGATTGAGTGTGTGATCACATGTGAGTATAAGTTGAATAGATTGAAGGTATTATGTCCAGATCACCTGAGGGGATCTGAGTGGGGGTGAATGCACATAATACAAACGCGAGGACGAGTTTTTGAGAGTGTGTTGAGGGTGCAGATAAGGGGAGGGGAGTGTGCGTCTAGAACTGGGTTGGATTAGTTCGGAGCAATATCCAATACCCTTATGCTACCAACCTCCGCGTATGTATCTAGTTAAGATGTATTTATTGTGTTGTTTGTAATCTCACTTTAATAATTGTTGTATGAATATGATGTCATAAATCTGCCACCTGCTGCATGCTATGTTATTTACTGTGTGTGGTCGGGAATGATGTGGATACATGTGGTAATATTCTAGATAGAAAACCCCAGTGAAAACCTGAACTCTGTTACATTGTCTGTAGCCTTCACAGTCACCAACGGTGTCAAAAAAGATGTGTCCTGTCACAAGATACTGCCTAGCATACTCTTTACAGAAATACTTCCTCGTGCTGTACAAAGTACCACTACTGTCATGCACATTAGGTACTTGACGCAAGTCCGCTGTTCCACCCGAGATGCGTGCAGTCTAATACCAGGGTGAATGAAACCTTCATCTTTGCTTGCAGTCTAATACCAGGGTGAATGAAACCTTCATCTTTGCTTGCAGTCTAATACCAGGGTGAATGAAACCTTCATCTTTGCTATCATGTTCTCTGACGACTGCGCTCCTAACACCTGCTCAGAACACGATATAACTGAGTTTTCAGTGGCGCAGCAATTCGGACCTTACAATAAACACTAGAAAAACGGAGGTACTCTTCCCGCCTGCTCATACATCACCATGGAAATACCAAAGTTTGCAGGCAGCCGCAAGTGGAGGGTTACAGTGGCTTTACTCACATCCCGAACGTGTTAATGAAGATGGACCTGGGTCCTCCCGGCGATTGTACTTTACTTGGCTTCATCTGCGTGTCGCTCACGACTACGAGGATCATATCGATCCCTCAACTCGTTAGCCAGGATGCTACGAAAACAGTCAGTTGTCAAGGAGCCTTGCGTGGTGATGGGGTGGGAGTCTTGACCAGTATATTTTACCAGACCCTGACTAACATGCCCAATCAGCGTGTTTTACCTGACCAAAGGTTAGTCTCAATTAAATAAGTCAGATTCAACATGAAAATATTTGTAGGTCAAACACCATCCCAATCGAGAGCCGCTTGACTGGAGCAATCAATATGACCTGAAAACCTTCACTACTCACTACTGGTCGGTACTGGAATTAGATCGGCCATATCCTACATAAAAACCCACAACCCCTCACCAGAACTGCCTGGGGTGGGGAAGGTGAAAGTGAAACCGATCTAAGACATCTTGGCGGAGAACCGTAGAGGTCGAAAATAAAATCATGAATCAGAGCTGTGGCACTGTACGGAGAGTGGCAGCAGATCGGGTTCGATCCCCATCACATCATCGGTCGTTACCACGGGGAAGCAAACCCTTAGAAAATGCAGGAGTAAGCAGACCCTTACACAAAATGCAAGCCTAAGTCGGATGCACCGGGCGACAGGCATAAAATAAAAATATAATGTAACGCACACCACCTTGGGGAATAGTAAATAAGGCGAACGCAAAAATAAATAAATAAAAGACATGACGGCCACTGGCCGTTTTGACAAAGCAACGAATAAAAAATAGAACATGAATACCCTACGGCATCTGCTGAAAGCGACTGGCCATCTATATGTCTGTCCGTTTTGCAGTGAAGCCGATTCTACTAATCAGAAAGCTGAACATGATAGAAGGAGTCAAACCTGTCACTGTGTCGTTGTCCGCTACTTATCCGTTTATCCACCTGAATTAAATGTATCCATACCGCACCGCAGTAAATTGTTTTCTTAAATCCGATTTGACATCCGGTTTTCAACCAAATTTGGCCTTCAGTTTTCTTTATTATCATTTCCAAAAAAATTGCTGAGCATTGATGCCCAAAACTGTTGTGAAATTAATTAATATATGGTATGTTAAATATTTAAATTGGTAATTTATGAATACTTTTTGTCTCAATTTTCGTTCGATGGCTTTTGGTGTGTTTCAATATTGTAAATCTTGCACTATGCTTAATAATGCTATATTTCTGTTTTTACTGCGGTGCAGCAAGGGATACTGTTAGTGATACATTTTAATTCAGGTGAATAAACCGAACAGTACCCATTTTCCTTACATTGAATAATATCAAAGTACCACGGACAACAAAGCGAAGTTGTTGAAGAACGTTTCCCTTTTTTTAGCACATTCAACCGCCTCTTCTCAAGGTCAAGGACATATCTACCTGCGTAGTTTGGAAGGTGAAGGCTTTTTGACAAGAGACTCATTTCCGGTCGTTACAAATCACCTTAGTTTGGTGCGTTCCCGAAGGCAGGGTGACCCGGAATCAAAAATCATTCCACTGTATCCATAATTATTGCTCCCAGTTCACATTTAACTTTATCGACATGTTGGCCATTTCTTCTTTCTTCTTCTTTTGTCCTACTGCTCTTGTCGTTCGGCGTCACAGCCAGGTGGTATGTCCTACTGCTCTTGTCGTTCGGCGTCACAGATAGGTGGGATGTCCTACTGCTCTTGCTGTACGGCGTCACAGAGAGGTGGGATGTCCTACTGCTCTTGCCGTACGGCGTCACAGAGAGGTGGGATATCCTACTGCTCTTGCTGTACGGCGTCACAGAGAGGTAGGATGTCCTACTGCTCTTGCTGTACGGCGTCACAGAGAGGAAGGATGTCCTACTGCTCTTGCTGTACGGCGTCACAGAGAGGTAGGATGTCCTACTGCTCTTGCCGTACGGCGTCACAGAGAGGTGCGATGCGTAGACTTCTTGTTATCACCAAGTTGGAGGCTTGTGCTGTCGTGAGGTGTAACTTCCTGAGAGTGCCAGAGACACCCTCGATCCACCGAAGTCGAGGTCTGCCCCTTGCTCATAGACCGGAGACCTGCATTCTAACTAAATGATCAAACCACTTGAAACGTTTGCAGTCAATGTAGGCACTAACTGTGTTTCTCCCCACTGTCTGCCTCAGCGTGCTGTGGCGGATTTGATCACGGATTGTCTTTCCAGCTGCACTTCTCACACAGCGCATCTCACAACTCTGGATCTTATTCTTATGTGTTGCTAGTAAGGACCAAGACTGACATTGGTAACACAATGTAGGAATAAACATTGCATTTATCAGCCTCCTCTTAGTTGAATGAAGCACTCTAGGTTGTTCCAAAATGCTGGCTTCCGATCTAAATTCCACTGTGTCCATAATATTGGTTACCTATCCACATTCCACTGTATCCATAATGTATAATGTATGTGTAGGTGTACGAGTGTGTAGGTGTATGTGTGTGTGTGTGTAGGTGTATGTGTGTGTGTGTGTAGGTGTATGTGTGTGTGCAGGTGTATGTGTGTGTAGGTGTATGTGTGTGTAGGTGTATGTGTGTGTAGGTGTATGTGTGTGTAGGTGTATGTGTGTGTAGGTGTATGTGTGTGTATGTCTATGTGTTTGTAGGTGTATGTGTGTGTAGGTGTATGTGTGTAGGTGTATGTGTGTGTAGGTGTATGTGTGTGTAGGTGTATGTGTGTGTAGGTGTATGTGTGTGTAGGTGTATGTGTGTGTAGGTGTATATGTGTAGGTGTATGTGTGTAGGTGTATGTGTGTATGTAGTGTATGTGTGTGTAGGTGTATATGTCTGTAGGTGTATGTGTGTGTAGGTGTATGTGTGTAGGTATATGTGTATGTAGGTGTATGTGTGTAGGTATGTGTGTAGGTGTATGTGTAGGTATATGTGTATGTAGGTGTATGTGTGTGTAGGTGTATGTGTAGGTATATGTGTATGTAGGTGTACGTGTGTGTAGGTGTATGTGTGTAGGTGTATGTGTATGTAGGTGTATGTGTGTAAGTATGTGTGTAGGTGTATGTGTGTGTAGGTGTATGTGTGTGTAGGTGTATGTGTGTGTAGGTGTATGTGTGTGTAGGTGTATGTGTGTAGGTGTGTGTGTGTGTGTAAGTGTATATGTGTGTAAGTGTATGTGTGTAGGTGTATGTGTGTGTAGGTGTATGTGTGTGTAGGAGTGTGTGTGTGAAGGCGTATGTGTGTGTATGTGCATGTGTGTGTGTGTGTGTGTAGGTGTATGTGTGTGTAGGTGTATGTGTTTGTAGGTGTATGTCTGTGTGTAGGTGTATGTGTGTGTAGGTGTGTGTATGTGTGTGTAGGTGTGTGTGTGTAGGCGTATTTGTGTGTAGGTGTGTGTATGTGTAGGTGTATGTGTGTGTGAAGGCGTATGTGTATGTAGGTGTGTGTGTGTGTGTAAAGGCGAATGTGTGTGTAGGTGTATGTGTGTGTGAAGGCGTATGTGTATGTAGGTGTGTGTGTGTGTGGGTGAAGGCGTATGTGTATGTAGGTGTGTGTGTGTGAAGGCGTATGTGTATGTAGGTGTGTGTGTGTGTGTGTGAAGGCGTATAGACCTGTGTTGCCGTCTGCCACCGGCCACAAACTAGAAGATTTCTTGCCGCAAGGGAAGAGCAGTAGGACAGAAGACGTTGCTTAAGTCCCATATTTTCTTCCTCTTCTTCTTCTTCCTCCTTTTATTATTATGCTTATTCTTCGTACGCTGTCAGACATCAATTTGAATTTGTTCAAAGAAAGCAACTGTCATCCTGAGGCTGTCAACACTGTCATAGAGCTTGTCTAGTGTTGGCACTGCCATAGAGCTTGTCTAGTGTTGGCACTGCCATAGAGCTTGTCTAGTGTTGGCACTGCCATAGAGCTTGTCTAGTGTTGGCACTGCCATAGAGCTTGTCTAGTGTTGGCACTGGTGATGGCCACATGTGCTTTCTCTGGTACTCGTTTGTCGGACAATTTTGAAGCAGATGTTCAGCGGTCATTTTCCCTGTACCACAGGTGAACTCGTCAGTGTCACCTACCTCCAGTTTATTGAATAGGTGGTACCTCAGTCTGTTGTGGCCTGTGCAGAGTCTGAAGACCACTACCTGTTCTCTTCTATTCAACTGCTAATAAGCACAATCCTCCCCCCCCCCTCTCTCGCTCTCTCTAGTTTATTATTCCTTGTTATGTGCCCTCTTCTTCAGTCACATTATTCTCTTTCTCACATTCTAGCATTGCAGTGACAGAGCGATAGAGTTCTAACCCTGGAAACGAAATTGAATTAAGTTTTAAAAATACATTCATTTGTAAATTGGTACCTTGCTTACTCTCAGCGACTAAACTGCAGCGCGTATGGAAACTGGCCAGCTCACCTGATAAAAAAGTGAAGCGTATTACAGTGGATCTTCTAACACTTCATCCTTGATTGCAGTGAATGCTCACTGGATTATCATTAGCTTTTCTCGACATCGTTATTTCTTTACATCATCCTTAATCCCTGCACCAATAAACATTTATAAAAGTGTACATCACACTCCCTCCCCCTCCCTCTCTCTCTATCTCTCCCCCTCTCTCTACACTCCCTCCCCTCTCTCTCCCCTACCTGCCTCTCTCTTCCACCTCTCTATATCGCCCCTCCCTCCCCCTCTCTCAACTTTAGTCTTCTTATTTTCCTGTGCTTTCAACAGTTATTCTATAATTAAAGCTAGTTCGTGAAAAGCAAGAATTGATGTGGTCATTTAGGATATTCCAATTCTCGCCGTCCACTGCTAGTTAAGGGACAACATAAAAGGCACAGACGAGCAAAGCTCACGAACAACAGCACGGCCTAACAAACTACCAACCGTAACAACTATAGACTCAACAAACAACAATTGGTTATGTTTAGAATGTAGGGCAAAGTAACGACATTAGGACTATAAGCTTGGTCAACTCACTTTGTATGTTCATTGAATAATCAAAATAAACAAACACTGCAGTCGGGTTTGCAGTGGTAGAGACTTTACTGTGTCATGTCTCAGTTGTTGTGAGGCGAGGGTGAACAGTTCCTTTTCCTAATGTCTTGCCTTACATGTCCAAGAGGCAAGTTTAGCCCCAAGTCAGTCACTGCCGTCGGGGATGAGGTACTACATACTTCATTATTAGAGACATCAACGTTTCTGAGAACTACTTCTTTTCCCCTCTGTCATGCCATCCATAACAGTAAATAATGTTCCAATTTACAATTGAATTGACTCGAACATATCGCGACTGGAGAGCGAACCCTGCGCCTTCGCGTGAACAGCAACAACCGCTTTAACAACATTACATCCAGCACTCTCTTATACATGTACTGTGGTCTTAAAACACTTGACATTCATATTTGAGTTATGTTTCGTAGTAGCTAGACATGGGAACCATGTTTTTTCTCCTTCAAACTGTGGAACAATGATTCCTCTGTGACAGTTAGTTTATTGCTTTAGCAAATCTTTATTACATCTAGGTTTGTTTCCTTCTTTCTCAAATAAACTGTTGTGTTTGAACATTTTCGTTAACAATCTTAAGACAAAGGCAAACTGCTGATAAAGACACGGCATGCGCAATGTCAAGTATTCTCACAACACGCATCCATACGGAACATTTCAATTTGACCAAGAAAAATATGAAATCTGTTGCACACCATTCTCAAGTTCCCCCCCCCCCCCCCCCAAAAAAAAAAACAACAACAAAAAAACAAACAAACAAACTAACTATGAATTTCTAGCTTCAACAAGAAAAATCTGAACTTCCATGGAAGCAGATCTATGGCAGTCTAGAATGATATGAACAAATGTACATTGTAGACAGGTTTGATCGTGAATGAGGGCATATAACAAGTGCACATGTAATACATTACATTCATGAAAGAGGATAACAGTGTGCTAAAGCTCAATTGCTAATTCAAAAGTGATGAGAAACTACACAGAGTAATGAGGACTTATTGCCAGAGGGGATCTCCACATTAGTCATGACTTTCATGTGTCCTCCTAACCAATATATATTTTTTTTCGCCTGCCAAACTTGGATATTGAATCCAGAGCATTCATGTTCCTAATCTAGTGTCTAATCCATAAAGCCAAATGACTAGTCAGAAAGCCTTGATTCAACCAACAAAAGTATTTTGATTTCAATCTCAAAAGAAAGAATTCTTGAAATAAGCAAAACAAATGTATACCCAGCTGTAACAATAATTAAAATATAGACACCACACAATGACAACATGAGAAAGAGAGCATAATTGATTGATGAAATCTCATGACGACCAAGTTAAGGCAAATCTTTCACCAAAAATATGGAACGCTTCACGAATTTGCGTGTCATCCTTGCGCAGGGGCCATGCTAATCTTCTCTGTAACGTTCCAATTTTAGTATATGTACTGCGTGAACAATACTGACAGTTTACAGTTGGTCAATGATGTTAGTTTTAGAAATAAAAACTTCAAAACACAGCAAGGGATGCAACCAAATAAATGTTTAAAAAAGTAAAATAAGAGTTATCTCATGATAAAAAATTCGCGTGAGAGGATCTGGCTTAGGCGTCTCCCCTTTTTATCCAGGTACAACCTAGAACGAGTGAGCTATGGCCCTGCACCAGAACCACATGGACGTGTACATTGGCATCTATACACTGAAGGCGATAGGTGTTAATTATCCACCCGACCAAATTTTTCACGCTTGTTTTCGTTCTCGTACAAGACATGGGGAGGAGCAGCTCGCGACCCCGGGCGACGATTGTGACAGCAAAGCCGTGCTGACACAAGAGCTGAACCTTGGACCTTGACAGGCGTCGAAGTTATGGAGCGAACTAGACAAGTAACTGACAAAACTCGACACTGGCCGGTCCTGTAGCTGAAACCACTAAGGTTATAGTTTGTATATATGTCGCCACATGTGAACCTGGACTCTTTGTGGTTGTCACCTCGTTGTTGCATATTGTTTTCAAATAATTTTAATTAAGTGCATACATATTTTTAAAAGCTTACAACGTACCTTAAAGTAGAGCATGTTTCACAAAATGAATTTAGAATTTAGAATTGTTTAGGTAAACATATGTTTTGAAATATTCAAAAATATAGAAATATATTATTAATTGTCCTTCTCTGATTCTAAGGGGAGACACGTGTGTGCAGGGACAGACAACGTTTTTAATATATAAATAACCTGAAATTGCAAAAATAGTAACGTTGAATAATGTGAATATTGCTAACAGATACTACAATAATATTAATTTTGCACATCCAATTGTTAACTACTCGACTCAAAATATATTTTGCACAACCATAACAAAATCAGTTTAAAGTATTATAGAAGTAAGCTTTATTTTAAAATAAATATTCAACAATTTATTGTTAGCAGGATGGTAGTATCTATTCATTCACTTTATTGTAAGAAATGCAGCGCCTTTGTGGTGAAGTCAACGTTTCCCATGTAAGCACCGCTCACGACTAACCCGTGCAACTATTATTTGGCTACTTGAATGTCCTGGTACTCTGTTTTGTGTAATTTAAAGCTCGTGTACTAAAGACGTGTGTGTCTATTCGTGGATTGCTAAAATGTTGGCCAATATTAGGATGTAAAGCGAGGTATGTCATCTGTCTTGTTATATTTTTCTCGAACAAATTCTCTCTTTAATCTGACCATGCAAGTCTGAATATTACTCTCAGCCATTTCAAGCACATACGGTATAACTATAATAATACCAATAATATGGAATATTGCTTGCTTACTGCTGGCTGAATAACAATTTAACATTTGACACATGTAAACATGAAGCTAGACCTTAAGCCAGTGTGTATCTGTTTGTTTATTTCTCTGTGTCATTGCACGTCTCAAGTTGTCCTATTCATGAAAGTAAACAAACACCTTCAGTTCACATTCTTACATTTCAGGTTTTGAAAAAAAAATACATTTCACAGTTCAAGTTATAAACATTTGGTGCACTATATGTAAAACCTGATACAGATGCAGACCTAACTGTTTTAAACTTATATGTACACACTCATATGTGTGCTTATGTGTGAATGTGTAAAATTCTCTAGTAAAGAAGGGATATCCTACACTTGGTAATGCAACCTACGTACGGTTCTTATAGGCTTTATAAATAACGCTACAGATACATTGCCATAATTATGATGGGGTAGAAGATTTTCAAGAGTAAACAACTCACTGTTTCTGCAGAGAAATGAAGGATGGATCATTTTTAAATGAAATAAATGTGTATGACTGTGTGTGACTGTGTATGACTGTGTGTGACTGTGTATCAAAGGCTCCTCCACTCTCTACAAGGGAGGCACTATAAGCATCAAACATTAACTTGAGCCGAATTGCAATATGATGCCACTGCTCGACATGGACTGGTAGGAAAGGGGCATAAACATAAACGGGGAAATGCTAACTCAGGTTCGCTGATGACATAGTCATCCTCAGCCACGACGTCAAAAAAGCGGAGCAAAGCCTGAATGGGCTCAGCAGAGCAAGCGTTGCATTTGGCCTACCCATCAGTAGAAAGAAAACCTAGTTCATCGTCAACACCTTCTGCCCAAAAGGAGATATGCGCCTTGGAGATTGTCACGTCAAAAACGTCAATTCTTATATCTACTTGGGTCAAGAGATCACGAAATCGGGAGATCTCACGAAGGATAACAGCGGGCTGGCTTAGATTCAAGTGTATTAAATCATACAGCAACAGATGCGAAGCGACACCGCCAGAGCTCACACCTTCAAGTCTGGTTATTCCAGCCATGGTATATGGCTACGAGGTGTGGGACCTACGGAAAGCTGATGCAGATAGATTGCAGATAGACACACTTTTGTCACCATACACTGCCTGCATTCTGCGATGAATGTCAACTGGTCGACATCCTTCAACTGTTAGAAACCGAATCATCGCACGCTGATCAAATATGGACGGATTCCCTATCACACCCGCCATGTTTTCAACGGTCTGCTGAGGAAACTATGAGTCGGAGGATATTGACATTTTACAAATTGACGGTTCGTAAGTTCTGTTTACATCAGAAGTAACGTCATCATGCGCATCGTACGTATGTTTACTTAGTGCAGTTAGGTCCGGTTTCATTTGAACACGCCTCGTATTAATAATTTTACTTCAAATAATAAGATTAAGCAAACATTATTGTGTAGCCACCATGCGGGAGATCAGTATGTTCACCAAAGAAGCAAGAAGCTAAGCCTGCGACACTAACACCTGGTTTACCTCGATGTCCAGCACCATTGACGTAAGTGCCGAGGTAACTACTTTTCCCACACACAAATTTGAAGTAAATGAATATTCTGTTAGTACAGAGCGGCAGCCTCTAGTACGAGAATGGAGATGGAAGCACTGACTACAGCTCTGACATGGTTGTCTGGTATCTCTTTAACTGATAATAGCATTATTCCTCTATGGTTTTTGCATTCCTGCAAATCTCCCTTCTTAGGCAATTTCACCAGGTAGCCCTCTCTCCATTCTCTTGGTAAGATTTCTTGCTCCCAGATGGCGCCTATCACGTTGTGGGCATGTTAGTAGATGTTTCAACATTTGCTTTTATGGCTTCCGGGGGTATCCCATCAGGTCCTGCTGCTTTTCCGTTCCTTAGAAACTCTATTCCCCTTCTAATCTCTTCTTTACGTGAATTATCACAGTTTATCGACAGGTCCACCTCTGCTGGTGGGATGTCTGGTGGGTTGTCTGGTGCTGGTCTGTTCAAAAACTCGTCAAAGTATTCTACCCATCTTTTCTTGTGTCCTTCACGGTTAATCTTTTACCCAAATTGATTTTTGATTGGTCTACCTTGTTGTTGATACTTTCCTGATAGTTTCTCCGTAGTCTCATATAAATTAAAGTATCCCATATCATTACTGCCGTAGGGGTATGAGGTGTTAGCGATCTCATATTTCAAAGGCTCGGCTATATGAGGGCGGTAGCCATCTCCTCTCCCTCGCCGGTTTTACTTCCCGGACTGAACCGGTACACATTTAAGGCTGGGTCGACCCGGGAGCCATTGCGGTCTGAAATAAACATTACCGCCTCAACTGGGGGGTGAACCCAGAACCACTCAGATGCGAAGCCAGCGCGCTAACCACTGCGCTACGCGGCTCCATATAGACCTTTTATATTTGCCTAATTAAATATTCTGTTAGCACAGGGGGTCATATAGAACGGCAAACTCTAGTACGAGAATGGAGATGGAAGCAGTGACTGCAGTTCTGAAATGAATGTCTGGGAATTCTTTAACAGGGACATTCATCGTTTCAGACTCCCGGTCATTGCTTCGGAAAGTAGAAAGGTGCTGACTGAGACATGAGTTGGTTGATAATGTCCACAATGGGTTGGTAACCCTTTTGTGCGCCCTGAAAAGGACGGAACTTGTGGCAAAATGTAGTAACTTTCCTGACATTCCGAGCGTGCTGATAAAGTGGACTGGGGTCCTCCAGACGGTTGTGTAATACTTGGCTTCATCGGCGTGCCACTCACTACTACGGGGATCACATCGAACCTCACCTTGTTAGCCAGACTGTTGTCCTCGACAACAGCCCGTTTCCAGGACGACCAACGAAGACGTCAGGTGAGGGTCTTGGCCAGTATATTTCGCCTGACCCTGGCTAACATTGTTGGATCAGTGTGTTTTGCCTGACCAGACGTTAGCCTCATCGTCCCAAGCATGAGTGGAGGCAACTGTAGGGGCATTAAACCTGGAGAGGCTAGTATGAATATACTGTTCGGGTTATTCTAGTGCTCAGGGAAATGAAAGAGCGGACATCCTAGCTTCACAGGCACCAAGTACGGATAGGAGTGTCATTTTGAAGTCTATTCATGCCCGCCTGTAAGATGATTAAACCGCAATAGATGAATCAGCAATTCACAGACTGCAGAACTTTGATATCGAACGAGGTTTGAGCGGACTGGGGAGCAAGAGAGGACGGAGCAGAAGGGCGTACAACCAACGAGCTGCAGGAACCATCGATATCCACACCCTTCGCCATTTACTGAGAGAGCGATAGATAAACAGATATATAGGTAGATAGATAATTAGACAGGTAAGTAGGTAGGTAAATAGTTAGTTAGTTAGGTAGATATGTCGGTAGGTATGTAGATAGATTATATATATTAGATAGGAGAGAGAGTGAGAGAGAGAGAGAGAGAGAGAGAGAGAGAGAGAGAGAGAGATACTGGGCACATATGGGTATTCCCGGAGTACTGTGATGTAAATTCTTAGTAATTATTGTGAACGAGACATGTATTCAATGCAAATGTCCTATTGGGGGTAGTTATTCACAACAATAAACAAACTTGTCTATTTGTCGTGTCGTTATTGCCGTAAATAATTAATTCAGAGCACTTGAACATTAATGTGTCATTGTAGGGGAGTTCATTGTTCTTTGTACGCAAGTTTATTCAGTGAACTACCGTTTCTAAATTCCTGCAGTTGGCAGGTCAGTTAATTGTTCAGGAGAGAGCAGCAGAATATAAACAGATAAGAAGATGTGCCAAAAGGAAATTACTGAGATAAACAGGTTGGTCCGCTGGCGTATCTACCTCAATTAACCTGGGAAGAAACTCTTGTCTCCCCCCCCCCCCCCCCCCACACACACACACACGCACGCACTTGCACATATCGACACGCCTGCTAGTCCACCATAAGCCAAGTTCACAAGTTCAACAAACAGATCGTCCTTGTACAACTGAGTACTAGCTACAGCTTAGTGAAAAGATCCAGACTATAGCACAAACCGGGAACATTAGACAAATGTATGATGGTATAAAGACAGATATTGGTCCCGTAAGTGTCACTCAAAACCATCGCTGGTAAGACAAAGGAAAGCAGATGGAGCATGGATCGAGCACTATTCTAAGGTTCACTGGCGTGACAATATCATCACTACCACAACTCTTGGCGCTGTCTAAAGCTATCCCAAAATAGACGAATATCGAACCATCGCTAGATTATCTTAATTAAGTCTTTGGCAACTTAGGCCCGGGCAGTGCATCAGGCAGCTATGGGATCCAGTCTGATTTGATCAAGCGCTGTAATGGTATTCTCTTGCAACCGCTGCATTTGATGTTATGCAAGTGCAGAAAGGCGCATTTATACCACAGGATGTGAAAGATGCACAGGTTGCCGCATTATTTTATACAGATGTGATAGAAGTAATTATACTAACTATCGAGGTGTCTCTCTGTTTAGTATTTTAGGCATAGTCTTCGTCAGAGTCGCTTTATCATGACTACACGAATTGGCTGACCAAATGTAACCGGAGTAGACATGATTTTTTTTTTTCAGTAACTTTACGAAAATTCACGCGAACAGAACCAGCCCTTTTAAATCAAATCGCCTTCATTGACCCGACAAAGGCATTTGATTTCAGTAGCAGTGGTGGGATCTTTAACATTCTTTCTAAAATAGACTGCCAAAGCAAATTTGTGCGGCCAATAATAGTGTTCCATGAGGGCATGAAAGGAACAGTATACATTTGTGGTAGCACATCACAACCATTTGGTATTCGCAGTAATGTTAAGCAGGGATGTGTACTGGCCCTCGACACAGTTCGATATTTTCTATGCTCTGCTACTGAAGTATACATTGGTAACGCAAATGAAAGAATCTGCCTTCACGCTTGGCCGAATGATAAGCTTTCTAACCTTGTAATGCTCAAGGCCAAAACGGAGATCCGAGGAGGGTCACCATTATATTATGCTGCAGGTCTTACCCACAGTCAGCAGGAAGTTCAGAGCCTGATAGATCGCTTCTCGCGGGCTTGCAAAGATTTTAGTCTCACAATGTCTCAACAAAACAAATGTACTGGGACAGGAAGTAGATGCCTCGTCAACATTTAACATCAAAAGTTATGAACTGGCAGCTGTGCAGTAATTCACATACCTTGGAGCCCTAACGACAAGCTCTCTCTAGATCCAGAAATAGACAGCCGCATTGACAAAAGCTGCTACTACACTTGCTCGCCTTACAACACGTGTTTGGAAAAAACCAGAAACTGCCAATTAAAAAATAATGGTTTACAATGCATGTGTCGTCAGTACGTTGCTAATCTAAGCGAGGTCAACCTATGCCAAACAGGAGCTCAGGCATCTGCGATAAACCCTTGTAATTACACAGAGCGACAGAGTGACAAATGCAAGAGGTGCACACTAGTACGGCTGTCCCACGGATGTACATTCTCCTTAGGCAGTGAAGACTACGACGGTTTTGGTCTTGTTCGTTTTGTCCCATGGGAGATGGTAGCATCCTTAAATATTTTCAGCATGGATAGTTGGCTGATAGTGTAAGAACAGTCAGCCGATCTCAGCTGAGCTTCATAAATGCGTGTAATCGTGACATAAAGGCACTGGTTTGGTGCATTCCAGTTCTGAGTTAGCTTTGTAATTCAGCCGACTCGTACGACGCTAGAGAAAGCGCCGCCGCACAGCCAGAGCGGTCCACTAGGAGACTGAAGCCACGTTCCGAGCTCAACCGGCATGTCGACTAGCTGCGATTACCAGTGACGCAATTGTGAGCCGTGAAATCCGTTGTTCTACCTACGCCACTGGTGAAAGATCTCCTACCACTATCTATATATGCCAGTGAAAGAGGCAGCGATAACATGAAATCTATTGCATGAACTTTACAACGTGTTAGGACATTTTCTGCTAATCATTTTTTGGACATGGTAAGTAAAGTACATCTCTTCTGTCTATCCCGGCCCTGCTAGGGAGGAAAGAATAAGCCCATTGCTACTCCACGCATTTCGTACAAATCGTATAAAGAGAGTTGTGCATGAGGACTGGTGAACTCGTCATGTAAAACAAATGACTGCACACACCATCGCTGCATGAGCACACAAAGTGCTTGAGACACGGTTCTTGTACGTCGACCAGCTACAGTAGGAGCTTATGCTTTGTATGGAGCCAGATAGAGAAGAAGAAGAAATGGGGATGTAAATGTTAAATTATGTCAAGATGCTGAGCAGCGCATGAGCTGCAGTGGTCAGCGACTGATAGCTGATTGCTAGCGCCAGGGCCAGCGAAACAGAGCTGCCAAGACCATTCTACACCTCCACGCGGTGATCCTGGATAACAGGCTGCAGCAGGGCAGACTGGCTAATGAGAAGGGATCGAAGAGGGAATGCTAACCCGGTACTAAAAAAACGCTTGCTGAAGTCGGATGTGTTGGACCGAAAGGTGCAAATATCGCAGTTAAGCTGTAAACTACGACACAACGCATTCCGTTCTGGACTACATTCTACTACTTAAGCCCTATTTGGGCTTGGTAGTGAGAGATTGAGAACGAAAGAAGCCAAGCCAAGCCAAACCATATTATGTCATGTAATAGTGCGTCCCATTAATTTATATTATGTAATGTTATGTCATGTCATGTTACGTCCCATCATATATATCATATCATATCATTTTATTTCAAATCATATCATATCATATCATGTAATATAATATAATATATTATATTATATTACATCATTTTTTAATTCATTATATTATATTATGCTATGGTAAGTAATGTAAGGGCATGTTATGTTATGTAGTGTAATGATTATTTTATGTTATATTTTGTTTTGTTGTGCTATGTTAAGTTATGTTATTTAAAAAAAATTATTATGTCGTGTTATTTCATGTCATGGCATGTTTTGTAATGTTATGGTATGTCATGTTATGGTATCCTATGTATGTTACGGTGTTTTGTGACATTTTATGTCATCATATGGTGAAGTATGTTATGTCACGGCGAACTGAGACGCTATTCCAGTCAGACACAAAATACTGACCAGGATGTCGGGTCAGGGTCAATACACTGACCAAGACCACAATCTCTCTTCCACGTTTCGTTCCCTGGCAGCAGGTTGTTTTCAAGGCAATCTGGCTGACAAGATGTGGATCGATGTGATCTCCGTAGTAGTGTGCGCCACGCGGATGAAGCCAAGCATAGCACAACTGCCTGGAGGACATTGGACCATTTTTATCAGCGTGCTTGGGATGGGAGAAAAGCTACTACAACCCGCCACCTAACGTCATTTTCAGGAGAGCAAACCAACTCATTGAGGGCATTGGCTTGGCTTGGTTTGGTTTGGCTTGATTTGGTTTGGCTTGGTTTGGCTTGACTTGGTTTGGTTTGGTTTGGTTTGGTTTGGTTTGGTTTGGTTTGGTTTGGTTTGGTTTGGCTTGGCTTGGCTTGGTTTGGCTTGGCTTGGCTTGGCTTGGCTTGGTTTGACTTGGCTTCGTTCATTCTCAATCTCCCACTACCAAACACTGAAAGGGCTTAAGTAGCAGAATGTAGCCTAGAAAACAGAATGCGTTGTGTCGTAGTTTATAGCTTGACTGCGATATTTGCACCTTTCGGTCCAACACATCCGACTTCAGCAAGCATTTTTTGAGTACCCGGTTAGCATTCCCTCTTCGATACCTTCTTCTTAGCCAGTCTGCTCTGTTGCAGCCTGTTATCCAGGATCACCGCGTGGAGGTGTAGAAGGGTCTTAGCAGCTTTGCTTCGCTGGCCCTGACGCTAGCAGTCAGCTATGAGTCGCTGACCACTGCAGCTCATGCGCTGCTCAACATCTTGATTCCATTGTGGGCATTCAACAACAAGAACAATGTCATTTCATGTCATGCCATGGTATGTTATGTCATATTGTATAACGTTATATGTTGTCATCTTGCGCTATGATGTGTTATGTCATAGCCTGCTGTGGTACATGTTGTAATGTTGTCATGTCATGCCATGTTACGTCATGTTATATTTATTGCACCGTTGTTTTGTTATGTCCTATTTTGTGATATGTCATGTCATGTGGTGCCATGTTATATTATCTCGTGTTATTACATGTCAAGTAGTCTCATGTCATGTTATGTCATGGTATGTAGTCTCATGTCATGTTATGTAGTCTCATGTTATATTATGTCATGGTATGTAATGTGGTAGAGTCTAGATTTAGCTGAGTAGTTTACTTTTCTAAAGGGTTACAACATGTATCTACACCCCGACACGACTTCCACGGAGTAAAACACAGTAAGCACTATCCAGGCCATAAAACGAAACATTATCAACAAAAAGCAAAGTACATCTAAACTAAATAATCATAATATAAATATATTGAACTGCAATAAGAGGCTGTAAGCACTAGCTTTTGATATTTCCTCCAAGAATTATGGTAGACGAATCTGCACGCTCACTCATAGTCAACAAACTCGTCATCAACTTCAGATTACATAGATCACTTCACATACTCAGACGAATCGGTACATTCACATAAGTTCAGATCACTTACAATCAGGCGATCTAAGCATTAATAATTACTTAGATCACTTCACGAATTCACGCGAATCTGTACACTCGTGAAACCGTTCAGAGCATATATTGTTCACAAGGTGTCGTGCACGTACAACACACATTCAGATCTCGTCCTTAGGTGATCTGTACACTCGCGTAACCATTCAGAACATACGTCGTTCCCAAGGTGTCCTGCATATACGACAACACATTCAGATCTCTTACTGTTCACAGAGTGTCCATCATAAGCACCTATTGAGCTACTGGCCAAAACTCGAGGTCTATGACGGCACAATCACCTTGCAAGCTCCCTCACTCTGACTCATCCTCTACCTCTCTGAAAATCTCCTAGTCAGTCTTCTGAGTTAATCCTTGCAGAGTATTTTATAGTTTCAAGCAACAACATGGCTGTCCAATGGACTTCCGTTGGTTATCTGACTGAGCCATCACTCTAATTTGGAACTACCTCCAACTAATTGTTATTGGTTGACTATCCACGAATCCCTGTCACTCTAAATGTCGTAGCCGGTCGTGGCAGCATCATACTGTCACCAACCCCTATCTACGCCAATTATGAACGCCAGAGTGGACAGCTTCGTACCCCTACCTCCGTTCTCAATACCACCCATGTACCCTCTTCCACCTAAACCCCTCGTTTCCTTTGTCGACCTAGTGTAGAGACGGTGATTGACATTGGCACGCATTCATGCAACCTTTGTTCTTAGAGTCGCCAACCCAATCTCCCCTGCCCTAAACGCCCATGCTCCAGCTGAAACCGTCACAGTAGTTTCATGGCATGTTATGTAGTCTCATGTCATGGTATGTAATCTCATGTCATGGTATGTCATTGTATGTAGTCACATGTCATGTTACGTAGTACCAGGTCATGTTATGTCATGGTGTGTGTAGTCTCATGTTATATTATATCATGGCATGCAGTCTCATGTCATATTATGAAGTCTCATCTCATGTTATATCAGGGTATGTAGTCTCATATTATATTATGTCATGGTATGTAGTCTCATGTTATGGCATGTCATGGTATATAGTCCCATGTCATGTAGTATCATGGTATGTAGTCTCATATTATATTATGTCATGGTATGTAGTCTCATGTTATGGTATGTCATGACATGTAGTCTCATGGTATAATATGTCATGGTATGTAGTCTCATGTCATGGTATGTAATCACATGTCATGATAAATCATGGTATGTAGTCTCATGTCAGGGTATGTCATGGTATGTAGTCTCATGTCATGGCATGTAGTCTCATGTCATGGTATGTAGTCTCGTGTTACATTATCTCAAGTCACGTAATGTTATGACAGTTTTTATTTTGTCATGTTATATTTTTTCGTCTAAAGTTTTGTGTATTTCATGTTATGTCACTCCATGTGGTCTCACGTTATGTTATGTCATGCTATTATGTCTCATGTCTTCCCTCTATCTTGGACACTCTTGTCCGCCGCTGACTGTCTGCGCCCGACTGGACCGGGAAGTTCCGGCTCACCAGATCCTATCTAAGTCAGCTATGTGTAACAACGGCCTCCCACCGGCTGGAGGCGTGGGAGGGGCTGCCCCCATTCTACATGACTCAGGCAGATAGCAGTCTCTCCTTCAGCATTGAACGAGGTTTGGCTACAAGCTTTAGCAGCTGGACATGGTAGTGGTCGTTCCTCGCAATGAGCCTTAGATGCCTAGGAGAACATTATTATAGATGTGGCTAAGAGTGACATTTTGAAGCCTTTTAAAACAAGCTGCAAGGTTACCACAACCAGATTCGAATGTGAACTACGAAGAGTTCAAAAGGTTTATTAGGGAAAGATACATGGCCAAATGGGAAACAGAGCATACTGGTTACACAAAAAATGATGCCTATTACCAGTTGAACAGAAAAGGGCAGGTCGTAGTCTTCAGACTCCGCACAGGCCTCAACAGACTGAGGTATCATCTATTCAATAAACTGAAGATAGGTGATACTGATGAATGCACCTGTGGTACAGGGAAAATGATCGCTGAACATCTGCTGCAAAATTGCCCGACATACGAGGAACAGAGAAAGCACATGTGATCATCACCAGTGCCAACACTAGACAAGCTATATGGCAGTGTCGACAGTCTCAGGATGGTCGCTGCTTTCTTCGAACAAATACAAGTTGACGTCTGACAGCGTACGAAGAAGAAGACGAAGAAAAAGCCTTTCAATGCTCATCTGTTGGATGAGAACACCACAATAAAGGAATCAGCAAATCACAGACTACAGAGCTTTGACACCTAAGGATGTTCGAGCAGAGTGGGGCTCATAACATACGAGCTACATAACCAGCCTTATCCACACTCTTCGTCATTTGCTGAGAGTGAGACAAATAACCTATTGGTAGGCTATAAGTCCAGTGAAGTCGATTCTTAGGAACATAACATAATATAATCGTCTGTATGCTTACTGTCCATGCTTTGCTTGTTTACAAGTTTATAATTGTACATTTGTTTCCTTAATCTCTTCTCTTTCTGTTTTTAAGGAAAAGGGTACTTTCAAATTAACAAGGCCTGACATAGATTGACCACAAGAGATTACAAACTATAACCTCTAATCAACGATTAGATGCTACCCGAGTCTCAAACCAGAAGAGATTAAAAACTATAACCTCTAATCAACGATTAGATGCTACCCGAGTCTCAAACCAGAAGAAAAATCAACTCCAACCGCAACAACTATGACTACCTTATCCTTAGAGAAAGCGGCTACAGAATTAATAACAACAACAAAACCATACCAAAGTTTACTGTCACGGCTCCGCTTTTATTATCCCAAACTTCATTGTTACTGGAAGACAGCGAATGGACGCATCCGTGTCAATCTCTGTTAGCCCCGCCTAGTTCGCTTTACCCAATTGAGCGCCGCTTTAGCCTCTCGCTGCCTTGTGATTCGTCGCCTTTGCATAGTTCAAGGCGGCGCTTGCGGAGAAACTCCGCCCCCAGACTGTCTGACCTCGAGGAAGACAAGAACCACGTAACGCTGCTGACCTTTGCCAAGATGGTTCAGACCCTGTACAAGAAGTTTGGTAATGGCGTGAGAAGAACTGTGAAAACATTGTTCGTGGCGCGGCCCAAGAAGATAAATATAGTATGTGAAGCAGTCGTTCTTCAACAAGTAAGCTGGTTTTATTGAATGTTATCTTAAACACTTCCCTAGCTATTTCTTCATCTTGATAGCCGTCTTCATCTTTGATTCTACGAGAGTGTTTCAAATGAAAAAAAAAACGTAAACTACATTTTCATTATTTTAAATGTATTTGAAGTTAAACCACTCTTTATAGGGGACGGCGGAGGCTAGTGGTTAAGTGACACGGCTCACAAACAGAAGGTGCTGGGTTCGATCCCCATCACAGCACCTGCGATTACCCAGGGGAAGCAAACCATTAGAAAATGCAGAATGGAAGCATACCCTTACATAAAATGCATGCTAAAGTCGGATGCACTAAGCCGAAAGGCGCAAAATAAAAACCACAGTGCAAAGCACACCGCCTTGTGGAATAGAGAAAAAAGGCGAACGCACACACCCCTCTCCCCCCCCCCCCCCCCACTCTTTTTTCATTAATGTTGTTGATGTAAATGCCAAAATGAGTAAATTTACGTTTTTGTGCGACCTAAAAGGGCGTTGAGTGAAGTGTTACAGTAGCTTTGCTTACATCCCGAACGTGCTGATGAAGGTAGACCGGGGCCCTCCAGGTGGTTGTGCTAAGCTTGGCTTCATCTGCGTAACGCTATCTGCTACAGGGATCACATCGATCCCCCACCTAAGTAGCCAAGCTACCAAGAAAAATATCCCGTTTCCAGGGAGAACTGCAAGGAAGTTAGCTGTGATCTTGGCCAGTACATTTTACCTGACCCTGACTAACATGTTTGATCAGTACATTTTACCTGACCCTGACTAACATGTTTGATCAGCACATTTTACCTGATCCTGACTAACATTTCTGATCAGTATGCTATTTGCCTACCCAGATGTTAGTCTTCTTTCCCCGCTCGTTTTACACACTGTCTTGCTTTTTTTGTTGTGATTTATTAGTTGTTTTCGTTCGTCTTTTGTCCATGACTAAGAATTTGTGGCACGTAACGAAAGTATCGTTTTGTTCATGTCCTGGTGCTGTCATTGAACCATTACTTATATGTTGTTATCGGTAATCAAAAAGTGACAGACAACCGTATCATTTTTCAACAAAGTCTTCATTTCATACGATACAAGTTCCCCAGTGCCTGCCTACACCGTGCTTGAGTTCCTCTAGAGATAACACGTCTTTTGGTGCAGTGTCATGTATCGTGTCCACGTGTCAATTCTAAAAACCGCGGCCATGACACCAACCTTACAGACACTTTGTGAGATTGGTCCACATCATGGATGTTGTGTGCTGAACCCTTACGAATGCCCATAAGTACGGCTACTTTTTTCACAGTCACTCGACGCTTCTTCATTACGATGCGTTCAACTCACGGAATTGACTCTGGTGTCACTCCGATGTGTCTGACCCAGTCGAGAACAGCCCATCACATTACTCACGACATTTCGGAACTTCCTACTTCACTCGTACACTTTCTGGAGTGACATGCTTCCTGCGTACTTAACCTCCATTCGTCGAAGAATTTCGGTACGTTTGCCTTCTGCGCTGCTCAATAAACGAATACCATAACGGTGCCCTCTTTGATACACGTCACTAGTGGGGCAGCCATCTTTGAAAGACTAATCTTGCAAAGAAGCTCCAACCGGCGCTCCTACCACGCAGAATAGATTCATCGGTACACGTGGCATCACCAATAAACACAAAACAACACATACAAATTAAAGGAAGCCATATCTCACAACGGTGTAAGGTAACGGTCTCTGGCGACTGTGTTGAGTCAGTACGACACCAATTAAGATAACGGTCTCTGGCGACTGTTGAGTCAGTACGACACCAATTAAGATAACGGTCTCTGGCGACTGTTGAGTCAGTACGACACCATTTAAGATAACGGTCTCTGGCGACTGTTGAGTCAGTACGACACCAATTAAGATAACGGTCTCTGGCGACTGTTGAGTCAGTACGACACCAATTAAGATAACGGTCTCTGACGGCTGTTGAGTCAGTACGACACCAATTAAGATAACGGTCTCTGGCGACTGTTGAGTCAGGACTACATTCCAATTAAGATAACGGTCTCTGGCGACTGTGTTCAGTCAGTACGACACAAATTAAGATAACGGTCTCTGGCGACTGTTGAGTCAGTACGACACCAATTAAGATAACGGTCTCTGGCGGCTGTTGAGTCAGTACGACACCAATTAAGATAACGGTCTCTGGCGACTGTTGAGTCAGTACGACACCAATTAAGATAACGGTCTCTGGCGACTGTGTTCAGTCAGTACGACACCAATTAAGATAATGGTCTCATGAAACATACTAGTTAGTTTAGTTAGTTTTCTTTCCACTTGTGCCGTTTAGCGTCGTGGGGAGCTTGAGTCGTCTATCCTGCGCAAAGTGCGTTGCGTCGGTCAATGTGAGCCCATGTCGTTGCACAATCACTCTAATGTCATCTATCCACCTGCCTCGCGGCCGCCCCCTTACCCTGTGGCCAGATCTACCATCGTTGTAAGCCATCAGTGGAAGATGATGAGGGTGCATTCTCATGAGATGACCAAACCAACTTATTTTCTGTCTGGAAATGTATTCGACACAAGACGTAGTGATGACCATTCTTCGAATGTCGTCGTTCCGCATTCTGTCGCCTCTGGTAACACCGATGACGTTCCTCAAACATACTGATCAGACAATAGTAGTTAGGTCAGGGTCAGGTGAAATATACTGATCAGACAATAGTAGTCAGGTCAGGGTCAGGTGAAATACATTGATCAGACAATAATAGTCAGAGTCAGGTGAAATATACTGATCAGACAATAGTAGTCAGGGTCAGGTAAAATATACTGATCAAGAGCCTACCTCAGTTCTCCCTGGATACAGGGAATTTCATGGCAGTCTGACTAGCGAGGTAGGTATCGTCACTGTGATTATCATAGTAGTGAGCTTGCCGAGTCCACCTTATCACATACGCTCCAGGAAAAAAGTTTCTTAACACTTCATTCCTACATCAATGCCTGCTACTGGTCACTTTCATTTTTAGAACTTGGCCCAGGCTCTATTCTTTCTTAACCGGGTACCAATTGGTTTAAAATGATATCACGTTTGTTTTGTTACCTCTTCAGGCCAACTGGATTTGCACAGATTATATCGTCAGCAGGATCAGCACAAGGCATAACATGAATCGCAAGGTGAGGTAACTTACCTGTGTCATTCTGCTCACTAGAGACGTCATTTCTAGGTTTGCCGATTCTACTTATCAATTAATGAACTAAAACCAACTGCAATATCTTCTCTCACTATTTTTTATATTTATCTTTTTATATCTTTATCTGCATGTCTTATTTTGTTTATATTGCTACCAATTTTTATGAATGGTTCCATTTCTTGTAAGATGCAATTATAAACTTGTGTTATTATAGAAACCCTATTATATATATATATATATATATATATATATATATATATATATATATATATATATATCTCAATGAACGTCTCATACTTCTTTGATCCACAGAACAACGAATTATTTATTCTTATATTTAAAACAATGACAAAAACATTAGAAAATAAACTGAATGTTTTTGAAAATAAATATCTCAGAAAACTATTGTTCATTGGCTAGGAAGAATTCAAGAATAAGAAAAGCTAATATGAAAACAAAATCAACCAGGATTACGTTTCTACCATCATAAAGGAAAATCGCTGGACATACATCGGGCATGGGCTTAGAATAAAGAACAGCTTTTTATTGCAGGCAGTTATGTAAGCTCCAGCTTGTAAAAGAAGGAAAGGAAGACCCAAAGAGAGTCCTCGCACAACAAATCATCAGAGAGGGCTCAACTAGGGCTTTAAACAACATACAGGAACTTAGACTAACTAGCGACACAACTTATTCCGTTCTCTGGACTACATCCTGCTACTTACGAAGCTCTGTTCAGGGTTTAGTAGCCGGAGATTGAGAACGATCGCAGAAGAAGAAGAAGAAGAAAAGTAGCATAACCCAGTTCAAACTGAAGAGCTCTTGTTTCTGCGGCTTGTGCCGTGTCTGATCATGGTCATCTATAGTTTAGAACCATTGTTTGGCGCTCAAACTACAAATAGAGATTCCGGTATCCTGAACACAAAACCACTATCGAAAAAGATGGCGAAACGGGAGACTTGTTCGAAGTGCAAAGGGGAGTAGGATAAGGATGCATACTTTTATCTTACCTATTCAACATATAATGTAGAAACCGTAGCGTCTATCTAGGCTGTACCCTCACAAGAGAAGGCAAGTATCGTCTGTCAGATCAGCAACAGGATTGGCAAGGCGAGCTCTGCATTGGCGAGGTTCCCATCATGCACATGAAACCAACACGGCATCAGTGTCGTCACCAAAGTAAAACTGTTTCGTGCTGTAGTGTTATCCCATCTTCTGAATGACCGTGAAACATGGACAGTTTATAGCATACATGTCAGACAGCTAACCCATTTTAACTTGAGCTGTCTGCGAATGCTGTTCAGGAGATCAGGATCAGGTGGTAGCTTCAATATTGATGTCACTTTTTCGGAGTTGCTTGGATAAAGCCATTTCAACTGGGGTGCTAATAACACCGAAAATAATCACATCGCAGAAAGAAAAACCATCTTTATGGCCAGCGAAGGTGTGGCGCCCGAAAATACAAACAAAAGGCACGACTCCACTGCCGTCTCCCCATACGTGTACCCCGAATGGGACAAGGTATGCCGTTCCAGGATTGGTCTTTACAGTCATGACATAACACATTTAGAGGCAAAAGCCTGATGCTGCCGCCACCTTCGCTTGCGGAAGGCAACTATTAAAAGGATTATTATTATTAGTATTATTATTAGTATTATTATTAGTATTATTATTAGTATTATTATTAGTATTATTATTAGTATTATTATTAGTATTATAATGATTACTATATTATATTTGAAACCATAATGGAGATGTCGACACAAACTAGAAAAAGTTCAACCAACTTACAATCGGTGGAAAGGAAATGCCAGACTTCAGACACGCTGAAGACACAGTGATCCTCCGAAAGAGCGCAGAGAGACTAGAACATACCATTACATCTGTTGTACGGCACAGCGTGAAGCAACATCTCTGCTTGAGCAATACACAAAACCAAGATAATGACCACTGGTCAAACAGCACATAATTGTCTGATGGCAAGCGATGATGCGGTGTTATCACACGGTTTTGTTTTGAAGATGTAACTTGTGTTTTATTTGGATTATAGTGAGTAAGAAACTGCGCTGGTAATCAACTTCACTTTCTGGTCTCGAACTATCTTGGACCATTGACAACACATACGTCAAGACGCCTGGGAGTAACTCAGGATGTAGGCACTCTGGTCCCACATTCTTTGAGACCAGGGGTCGCTTGATACCTGAGGGACTCGATCCCCCTTAAGTTTCTGCTTATAGCTTCGAGAGGTGAGTGCCTTACCTTTAACGAAAACGACCAATAAAACAGGACACGCGCGCGCGCACGCATACACACACATACACAAACTCACTCACGCACATAGACAGACATGACCAAAGTGTCATAGGAAGAGATGGTCTCAAAGAGGTGGGACCAGATTGCCTACATCCTGAGTTACCTCCAGTGGTCTGAGCTTATGTCTTGCCACTGGTTCAAGGAAGCTCGAGACCAGAGAGGGAAGTTGATGACCAACGCAGCTTAGTCTCCACTATTTATCCAAATACAGAGCAAGTTACATCATAAAGACAACAACAAAAAAACAACTGTCTGATGGTATCACCATCCTGACTTGCGACGGGCCACTAACTAAGATAGAGAAGAAATCGGCAACGTGACAGGTTTGAACATCCCGGCTCCATATTAAATAACAAATGGGGACTACCAAGCCACACGGCACAAAACAAACGCCATGGCAGCGCAGAGATGAAATAACACGAAGAAAGTATGGCAGAACAGTAAGCAAACAACACAAACTAAAATCATGAGAACATGCATCTTCCTGTGGCAACGTATGGATGGGAAACATGGACTAATACACAAATACTGGAGAAGGCAATTGAATCCTTAGCCGGGATCAAGATGCTGAGCAGCACATGAACTGCAGTGGTTAGCGACCCATAGCTGACTGCTAGCGTCAGGGCCAGCAAACCATAGCTGCCAAGACCCTTCTACACCTCCACGAAGTGATCCTGGATAACAGGCTGCAGCAAGGCAGACTGGCTAAGGAGAAGGTATCGAAGAGGGAATGCTAACCCGGTACTCAAAAAATGCTTGCTGAAGTCGGATGTGTTGGACCGAAAGGTGCAAATATCGCAGCCAAGCTGTAAACTACGACACAACGCATTCCGTTCTCTGGTCTACATTCTGCTACTTAAGCCCTTTCAGGGTTTGGTAGTGGGAGATTGAGAACGAACGACGAAGAAGAAGAAGAAGAAAGAATCCTTAGCCGAGATGTTACAGGAAAGTTCATTACTTCTATTTTTAGTAAGGATTAACTGCGCTACTTTTTATCCTCACTCTTTCGTCTCGAGCCGCCCGACCACAGTAGCAAGTCAAGGACTATGAGATGCAGGGGACTCCGCATCAAGCACCCGTGAAAAAGACGGCCGAGTCCGGAGTCGAACCCACACCACCTGATCAGGAGACCGACAGCTTAACCACTTCGCCATGGAATCCCTCACACCAACTCAAAAACTCACACCAAAGTTAGAATATTTAACGCTAGTGTCGGTGCTGCTGTATGAAGCAGAGACTTTGTAATCGACCAAGGTCATACGACGAAGACTCGAGTCCTTCGTTAACAGGTACCTACGGAGGATAATAGGCGTACAGTGGCAGGACATGGTGATGAATGAAGACCTATGGGAAAGGAGCCAACAACATACACTGGAACAACAAATTCAGCGAAGAAAATGCGGCTGGATATGACTTACGCTACAGGAGGTACCGTCGAACATAGCCAGACAGGCTTTTGTATGAAATCGTCAAGGGGATAGAGAGAATGAGAGAGAGAGAGAGAGAATGAGAGAGAGAGAGAGAGAGAGAGACTGAACTAAAAATACACGGAGAAGAGAATGTGAGAAGGAACTAAGTTTAAACGATTACACTTGACGGGAGGCAGAAGGAACTAAGATTAAATGATTACACTTGACGGGAGGCAGAAGGAACTAAGATTAAATGATTACACTTGACGGGAGGCAGAAGGAACTAAGATTAAATGATTACACTTGACGGGAGGCAGAAGGAACTAAGATTAAATGATTACACTTGACGGGAGGCAGAAGGAACTAAGATTAAATGATTACACTTGACGGGAGGCAGAAGGAACTAAGATTAAATGATTACACTTGACGGGGGGCAGAAGGAACTAAGATTAAATGATTACACTTGACGGGAGGCAGAAGGAACTAAGATTAAATGATTACACTTGACGGGAGGCAGAAGGAACTAAGATTAAATGATTACACTTGACGGGAGGCAGAAGGAACTAAGAATAAATGATTACACTTGACGGGAGGCAGAAGCAACTAAGATTTAATGATTACACTTGACGGGAGGCAGAAGGAACTAAGATTAAATGATTACACTTGACGGGAGGCAGAAGGAACTAAGATTAAATGATTACACTTGACGGGAGGCAGAAGGAACTAAGATTAAATGATTACACTTGACGGGAGGCAGAAGGAACTAAGATTAAATGATTACACTTGACGGGAGGCAGAAGGAACTAAGATTAAATGATTACACTTGACGGGAGGCAGAAGGAACTAAGATTAAATGATTACACTTGACGGGAGGCAGAAATAGCAGCTCATGGCCGTGCAGGTTGGTGGGATGTTGTCAATGTCATATGTGCCGATATGATCAATGGGCTTTGACTGATTGATTGACATCAAACGTTATTGTGGTTTAGATTCCAAGACGACAGCCGTCAGAAAAGATGGAAGGCGGATGGCTTCTTTAAGAAGTCTACCCTCACTTCTAGTGGGTGTTTAATGATGGAACGATGTGGTTAGTTTAACATATTTTGGGCCAAGCAAAAAAAAAAAAAAAACCGTTGCCCACCCTACCTATAGTCCACTGGCGAGGCGGCCATATAAGCATTGTTACCATTTATTACGTATCCAAGTTCGATTTAACTTCTCACAAAATGCAGGTTATAATTATTAAGCTATCATACATCTTACAAGCGCATTGATTTTGTATCTTGTCAATTTTTGGTAGTTGAAAACACACACTAATATATAGTGTTAGTAGTTTTCTTTCAAAAGTGCGTGCCAAAAAAATATTTAAAAAACAACACTCCCGCGAGCAAGGTATTGCCTTTTGTAAGCGACACATCAGACGCTTACAGACTACACATAAAACAAAGCGACACATCGGATGCTTACAGATTACACGTAAAACAAAGCGACACATCGGATGCTTACAGACTACACGTAAAACAAAGCGATACATCAGACGCTTACAGACTACACATAAAACAAAGCGACACATCGGATGCTTACAGATTACACGTAAAACAAAGCGACACATCGGATGCTTACAGACTACACGTAAAACAAAGCGATACATCGGACGCTTACAGACTATACATAAAACAAAGCGACACATGAGACACTTACAGACTACACGTAAAAGAAAGCGACACAAGACTCTTACAGACTACACGTAAAAGAAAGCGACACATCAGATGCTTAGAGACTACACGTATAACAAAGCGACACATCAGACGCTTACAGACTACACGTAAAACTAAGCGAAACATCGGGCGCTTACAGACTACACGTAAAACAAAGCCACACATCGATCGCTTACAGACTACACGTAAAACAACGCAACACATCAAACGCTTAAAGACTACATGTATAACAAAGCGACACATCAGACGCTCACAGACTACACGTATAACAAAGCGACATATCAGATGCTTACAGACTACACGTTTAACAAAGCGACACATCAGATGCTTACAGACTACACATATAACAAAGCGACACATCGGACCTTTACAGACTACATGTATAACAAAGCGACCAATCGGGCACTTACAGACTACACGTATCACAAAGCGACACATCGAACGCTTACAGACTACACGTACAACAAAGTGACACATCGACCGCTTACAAATTACACTTATAAAAAAGAAAGTACTTTAGATTTCTCCAAAAGCAGAGAGCTTATACGTTTAATTCATTAGGGCCTGTAAGCACTTTAATAAATGTTTCCTGCGGTAGGTAACTCTATGATTGTTTCACTTGAATTCCGGGAATTTTTAGTTCTTTTTCCAAACATTTATTTGCTCAATCAAAGTGTCGCCTCCATCCGTGTCCCTAGATAGAGAATGTAATTGTGTTGTGGAATTTTTTAATTTGTTGTCCTTCCCATATCTCCATTTCGGTAATTAATAGCCATAATAATAATTACTTATTGTTAAAACAATTATGAATTGTAATTATGAGAGAAATATTATTGATAAATTTATAACATTCGTCTTTGGAATGTGTGTTACCTAGATATTATTAGTAACAGCAAACAAAGATACAGTAAAATCAGTATGGGTGTTGTATTCTCTAAAATTGTTTACAGTTCTGAGAAGGTCACCCCTCGCCCTTGGTATAGACCATCACCTAGATATTGTTCGATATTTCCCAAGTAATCTGTGAATGACATGTAAGCGTTATTTGTTGTTTTTATAACTTGCAGGTCGGTCTGATAGCACCCTTTTGGCCTAAATCTGTTCACGTGATCAACGCTGGTTCTTTCTTAGAAATGGCATACCCAAACACGTACTCAAACATTTCCAGGAAACTCTGCGTCGCAATGAATTCCCCGAAAGTTATTCGACACACCTTGACCTTGCTGTTTGCTATTATATTTGAAGGGGACATCACCTGGGGAAAGGTCAGAACAGTTATGTTTTCTTGTTATTATACACACATAAATTATTTTATAGATTTCACGGAAAGCGTCTGCGGATGAGTTATAAATTAAGATGTTCAATGAAACTACACTCTGCGAGTTCTCCAGCGAGATGGGTATTGACACAGTGATGAACTTACTAAAGAATCTTGTATTGCAATGCCGTGATGAAATCGAATACATCGCGTCGAAAGGTGCAGCAATCGCAGCCTAGATGTAGACTACGTCAGAAACGTCCTTTTCATGACCAGCGTAAAAAAGTAAAGTAACCCATAGCACTACTGCCGTAGGAGTGTGAGGTGTTAGCGATCTTACAAATCAAAGGCGCGGTTATATGAGCCATCTCCTCTCTCTCGCCGCTTTTACTTCCCGGACTGAACCGGTACCCATTTAAGGCTGGGTCGACCCGGGTGCCGTTGCGGTATGAAAAAACGTTACCACCTCAACTGGGGAATGAAACCAGGACCACTCATGTGCGAAGCCAGCGCGCTAACCACTGCGCTACGCGGCAGAAGAAGGTGACGAAAAAGATGAAGAAAAAGATGAAGTGTCTTCTTGTTGACAATCCCTCTCCTTTGTGCAAGCATATTCACCTTATCGTATCCCATGTATACCAAAGTGGGATTCTATCCATTGAAGTAGGATTGGCTTCAGGGTAGCTACGTTGGGGTCAATACGCTGAACAGTGCATGATCTGTAATCGGCAGTCAGGTCAGATCAGGTCGTTCTGTAACTGGTGATGTCGTTGGGGCACCTGTGAAGACAGCCCCACAAACCTACGCCATCCCTTCTCTGTCAGCGGCCGCTGCCTGTGCCTCTTCTGATCAGAGATTGGTCCATTCTTTTCTGTTGTTCTCCCACCTCTTTTTGGGACGACCTCTTCGTCGTCTGCCTTGCTCCTTTCCGTGCAGGGTCGTATTTACAAGACCGTTTGATCTGGATATGTGGCCGTACCAAGCGAGTTTCCTTCTTTTGACTGTTGGGAAGAGGTCTTCAAAAGGTCCCATTTCTGTTGTAATTCTTTCTCGTATTTGCTTATTTGTGACTCGGTCTTTAAATGAGAAGTTTAGAAGTCTTCAGGTACATCTCATCTCCAATGCCTGTATCCTCCGCTGCATGTCAACTGTAACTGTCCATGTCTCACATGTAAATGTCTCACAAGCATAAGGGAATATTAACATGACCAATGTACGCATTAATCTGATCTCCGTGCTTTTCGCAAACCGTTTATCTTGCCAGATTTTATTAAGCCGCCCAAGCGCCGCTATTGTCTGTGCTATTCTGGCCAACGCCTCACAATTTTGATCCTTCATCACTTACAATTGAGCCCAAATATTTAAAACGATCGACCACTTCGAGTTCCTGGTCATTAGTTTTTACCCAGTAGTTAAAGCCCTCGGATTTGTTGGTCATTAATTTCCAGCGTTAATCTCATACCATAGTCAAGAGGTGTTTCATTAGGCCTTTTGAGCCATTCCCGAAGTTCCGCTTCTGTGCCTGCCAACCCGTCGATTTCACTGGCAGGGCCCGCTATCCGGAGCTGCCACGACCCTTCTCCACCTCAATGTGATGATCGTGGACAACAAACTACAACAGGGCAGACTGGCTGAAGAGAAGGGATCGAAGAGGGAAGACTAACCCGGCACTCAAATATGTCATGCTAAAGTCGGATGTGTCGGACTGAAATATCACAGTCAAACTGTAAACTATGACACAATGTATTTCGTTCTCTGGACTGCATTCTACTGCATGCAAAGCCGTTTTCAGGGCATTGAAGCGGGAGTTTCAAACACAAGAAGAACTAACGATGGAGAAGTGGACGTTTGAAGTGGGAGTTTGAGAACAAACGATGGAGAAGTGAAAGTTTGAAGTGGGAGTTTGAGAACGAACGATGGAGAAGTGAAAGTTTGAAGTGGGAGTTTGAGAACAAACGATGGAGGTGGCAGAATTACCGACAGGAAAACCCAATCCCACCTTCTTAAGTACGTCTCATGATATAAGAAGAGCCACTGTAACTTGCCGGAATATAAATTTTTGAATAAGCTCAACATGTGTGATGCCCTAAACTCATGACATGCATTCTTAGAGAGGATTGGTTCATGACATGTGCACCTCAAGGTGACAAGTGTGAAGAAGAAGAAGTAGACAAAGGAGAAGAAGTAGACAAAGAAGAAAAAGTAGATAAAGAAGAAGAAGAAGTTGACAAGGAAGAATATGTAGACAAAGAAGAAGAAGAAGTAGACAAAGAAGAAGAAGTAGACACAGAAGAAGAAGTAGATAAAAAAGAAGAAGTAGACAAAGAAGAAGAAGAAGTGGGCAAAGAAGAAGTGGAAAAAGATGATGAGGTAGACAAAGAATAAGATGCAGTAGACAAAGAGGAAGAAGAAGTAGACAAAGAAGAAGAAATAGATAACGAAGAAAAAGACGTTTACAAGGAAGAATATGTAGACAGAGGAGAAGATGAAGCAGACAAAGAAGAAGATGAAGTAGACAGAGAAGAAGTAGACAAATAATAAGATGAAGAACACGCCCCCGAACATAATGGTCCTGTAAGGGTCCTATTGTGACATACGAGGTCAGTGGGTACAGGATTTGAGTCAGAGCTTTGAGGAGGGAACAGTTATTTGAACCATGCGTCAGGCCAAGACGCAGCAGTGAATGAGCTGACAGCAGCCAGCTACTTATATCTGGCTGGATGCATCCGAGTCAGCGAAGTACAGCTGACCAAGACCCTATTCCCCCTCGACGTGGCGGCCCTTGGAAACGGCATGCACGTCACTAGTGTAGTCTGGTTAACCGATTGGAATCATAGTAGGAAAGCCAACAGTACCCAAAAAATGGCAGCTGAAAACAGATGTATCGGCCCAAAGGTGCAGGTTTCGCAGCCTCGCTGTAAACTACGATACAACGTCATTCTCAGAACAAACGCCGAAGAAAAAGAAGAAGAAGAGGAAGAACAAGAGGAAAAAAGGAAAAGAATAAGAATAAGAAGACATATTTGACTTTCTGAAGAGTCCATTTTGTCCAATTAGATAAGACAAGTGGTATCGAAGACGAGTATGACCGTAGACAAGTGGGACCTAAGTTACGTGGGACCAAAGACAAGTGGGACCTAAGTTACGTGGGACCGTAGACAAGTGGGACCTAAGTTACGTGGGACCGTAGACAAGTGGGACCTAAGTTACGTGGGACCGTAGACAAGTGGGACCTAAGTTACGTGGGACCGTAGACAAGTGGGACCTAAGTTACGTGGGACCGTAGACAAGTGGGACCTAAGTTACGTGGGACCGTAGACAAGTGGGACCTAAGTTAAGTGGGACCGTAGACAAGTGGGACCTAAGTTACGTGGGACCGTAGACAAGTGGGACCTAAGTTAAGTGGGACCGTAGACAAGTGGGACCTAAGTTACGTGGGACCGTAGACAAGTGGGACCTAAGTTACGTGGGACCGTAGACAAGTGGGACCTAAGTTACGTGGGACCGTAGACAAGTGGGACCTAAGTTACGTGGGACCGTAGACAAGTGGGACCTAAGTTACGTGGGACCGTAGACAAGTGGGACCTAAGTTACGTGGGACCGTAGACAAGTGGGACCTAAGTTACGTGGGACCGTAGACAAGTGGGACCTAAGTTACGTGGGACCGTAGACAAGTGGGACCTAAGTTACGTGGGACCGTAGACAAGTGGGACCTAAGTTACGTGGGACCGTAGACAAGTGGGACCTAAGTTACGTGGGACCGTAGACAAGTGGGACCTAAGTTACGTGGGACCGTAGACAAGTGGGACCTAAGTTACGTGGGACCGTAGACAAGTGGGACCTAAGTTACGTGGGACCGTAGACAAGTGGGACCTAAGTTACGTGGGACCGTAGACAAGTGGGACCTAAGTTACGTGGGACCGTAGACAAGTGGGACCTAAGTTACGTGGGACCGTAGACAAGTGGGACCTAAGTTACGTGGGACCGTAGACAAGTGGGACCTAAGTTAAGTGGGACCGTAGACAAGTGGGACCTAAGTTAAGTGGGACCGTAGACAAGTGGGACCTAAGTTACGTGGGACCGTAGACAAGTGGGACCTAAGTTAAGTGGGACCGTAGACAAGTGGGACCTAAGTTAAGTGGGACCGTAGACAAGTGGGACCTAAGTTACGTGGGACAGTAGACAAGTGGGACCTAAGTTACGTGGGACCGTAGACAAGTGGGACCTAAGTTACGTGGGACCGTAGACAAGTGGGACCTAAGTTAAGTGGGACCGTAGACAAGTGGGACCTAAGTTACGTGGGACCGTAGACAAGTGGGACCTAAGTTACGTGGGACCGTAGACAAGTGGGACCTAAGTTAAGTGGGACCGTAGACAAGTGGGACCTAAGTTAAGTGGGACCGTAGACAAGTGGGACCTAAGTTAAGTGGGACCGTAGACAAGTGGGACCTAAGTTAAGTGGGACCGTAGACAAGTGGGACCTAAGTTACGTGGGACCGTAGACAAGTGGGACCTAAGTTACGTGGGACCATAGACAAGTGGGACCTAAGTTACGTGGGACCGTAGACAAGTGGGACCTAAGTTACGTGGGACCGTAGACAAGTGGGACCTAAGTTACGTGGGACCGTAGACAAGTGGGACCTAAGTTACGTGGGACCGTAGACAAGTGGGACCTAAGTTAAGTGGGACCGTAGACAAGTGGGACCTAAGTTAAGTGGGACCGTAGACAAGTGGGACCTAAGTTACGTGGGACCGTAGACAAGTGGGACCTAAGTTAAGTGGGACCGTAGACAAGTGGGACCTAAGTTACGTGGGACCGTAGACAAGTGGGACCTAAGTTACGTGGGACCGTAGACAAGTGGGACCTAAGTTAAGTGGGACCGTAGACAAGTGGGACCTAAGTTACGTGGGACCGTAGACAAGTGGGACCTAAGTTACGTGGGACCGTAGACAAGTGGGACCTAAGTTACGTGGGACCGTAGACAAGTGGGACCTAAGTTACGTGGGACCGTAGACAAGTGGGACCTAAGTTACGTGGGACCGTAGACAAGTGGGACCTAAGTTAAGTGGGACCGTAGACAAGTGGGACCTAAGTTAAGTGGGACCGTAGACAAGTGGGACCTAAGTTAAGTGGGACCGTAGACAAGTGGGACCTAAGTTACGTGGGACCGTAGACAAGTGGGACCTAAGTTAAGTGGCACCAAAGACAAGTGGGACCAATGACAAGTGGGACTGAATACAAGTGGGACAAGGCCAATGGGGCCGAAGGCAAGTAGAACTAAAGCCAAGTGGGACCTAAGTTACGTGGGACCGAAGACAAGTGGGACCAAAGACAAGTGAGACTGTAGACAAGTGGGACCAAAGACAAGTGAGACTGTAGACAAGTGGGACCGAGGGCAAGTGAGACCATAGACAAGTGGGACCAAAGACAAGTGGGACCAAAGACAAGTGAGACCAAAGACAAGTGGGACTGAAGACAAGTGGGACTGAAGACAAATGGAACCGAAGACAAGTGGGACTTAAGACAAGTGGGACCAATGACAAGTGGTACTGAAGACAAGTGGGACTGAAGACAAGTGGGACTGAAGACAAGTGGGACCAATGACTAGTGGGACCAAAGACTAGTGAGACCGAAGACGCAGTCAATACGATGACAGCAGACGTCGGCTAATACCTGAAAGCTCAGTTAGAGTTAGCAAGTCACAGATGTCCAAAAGCCCAATTCGCCCCAAAGTGATGACCCTGAAAGCAGACTGCTAAATCAAGCCTGGCTGAAAGAATAGTGACAGAAAAAGGGTCTATAAAATGTTGTGCTGAAACCAGTTGTGTCGAGTTAAAGGACGAATATATCACAGCCTCTCTGTAAAATATGGCACACCGTAACGAAACGACCTTTTCAAGACACAGGAGGAGACGAAAGAAGAAGGACGAAAAAAATGATGTAAAAAGAGACGTGAAAAAAATAAGTTAGCTGTTCAACATATATTTGAGTACATGATATGCTAATTTAGACAGACCATACCAAATAAGTTTGCTGTTCGACACATTTTTGACTTTCAGATGTGCTCAAATTCTTAGAAAACAGTCAAATAGGACAATGAGTTCAGAAATAAGTCATGAATAATCAATGTCCTACTAAATATTTCAAAAAGCAGCATATGCTATCATAATTAAGAAAATAATAGTCAATGTCTTCACAAAAGAAATAAAATATTGCAAAAATTGATCGCAAGATCTCTGTGGCAAATTGGTCAAGTCATTTGCCTCGTGTTCAGACGGTCGGGGTTCGAATTCGAGCTGCTACGATCGGTTTATGATGGAAGTTTTTTCCTGCGATGCCTGGGTTCATCGTTGGAACTCCAAAGTTTGTGCTTTTGTGCGATGCTCTCGGCAGGGGGGATACCCTTCTGCTGAGAGAGACCAAGTCATATGGGGAGACTCGCGGCGATGAAGTCGAGCTGATACAATGAATGACACATACCGAATAGTAGCTGGAGGCCTATGACGTACATAAACTGCCAAATGTATCCCATAATCGGCGCAGCGTCAACTGAGACAAGAAGAATTGTCAAGTCTGAGATAGAACGAGAGAAACAGGTAAACGACACAAGACACGCTGTTTGGACTTCAGGTGCAGCGCACACGACTAAAATGAAGACGAAATTTCTTACAGTCAACCCGGTCACTACAGACTAGTCCTGGAAAACGCCGCATCGAAACATAAAAAGAGTTGACGCAGGTCGCCTGAATCGAGTTACAGAAGAAACCTGCGTCTGGACATCACCTGTCTTTCAACATAAGTCATTACATAGACTTCGAACTGGCGTATCACAATGCAGGCCAAACCGACAAATATGGTGTAATAAAATATGTGAATGTAGAGCAACACAAGACCCGATCATCTGTTGATCTGCCCAAACCTCCTTGGGACTTGTAGTGTGAACAACCTGCTGAGTGGCAGCGACAGGGCAATCCAGGGGTCTAAATACTGGAAGAATGATGTGTGACGTAGTGCCTGGGACACGGAAAGTAAGAAAGTAAAGGCTAAAGGCAAGGACTCGACTTCATCGCCGCTAGACTCCCAACATGGCTCGGACTCTATCCACAGAACGGTATCCCGCCTGCCGAGAGCATCACAAAGCATGAACTCCGTAGCTTTAGCAATCAACCCAATGATGAAGTAAGTTTTTGTCCAATATGGAGTTCGAAATAATTCTCCAAGGCTTTTCAAGATGGCTGTAAACTAAATGTTGTTTTCGTTAAGATTAAGAAGAGAGACATAGTGACGATCTTGGTGAGGTTTTCTTGATATCAATCAGGTGGTGTCGATGTTTGCTGTGGCTGGCTTGTTCGGAGAGGAGTCTGTCAGCCAGGGTCGCGCTGACTTCGTTAAAGTTGTGATCGAGACAGTAGTTAACTTTATCGAGTCTCGCCTGCTCCACTGGCTTCTTCTACAAGGAGGATGGGTAAGTATTTTTGTCTGTTGTGTGGGCTCGTTTCTGATTATCGTTTCTCTTGTTGCTGTTGTTTGTGTTGTTCTTGTTCGTGTTGTTGTTGTTCGTGTTGTTGTTGTTCGTATTGTTGTTGTTGTTCGTGTTGTTGTTGTTTGTGTTGTTGTTGTTCGTGTTGTTGTTGTTCGTATTGTTGTTGTTGTTCGTGTTGTTGTTGTTCGTATTGTTGTTCTTGTTCGTGTTGTTGTTGTTCGTGTTGTTGTTGTTCGTGTTGTTGTTGTTCGTGTTGTTGTTGTTCGTATTGTTGTTGTTGTTCGTGTTGTTGTTGTTCGTGTTGTTGTTGTTGTTGTTGTTCGTGTTGTTGTTCTTGCTGTTGTTCTTGTTGTTCTTATTGTTTTTGTTTCCGTTGTTGTTGTTGTTCGTGTTGTTTTTGATTGTGTTGTTGTTGTTCGTGTTGTTGTTGTTCGTGTTGTTGTTGTTTATGTTGTTGTTCTTGTTGTTGTTCGTGTTGTTGTTGTTCATGTTGTTGTTCTTGTTGTTGTTGTTCATGTTGTTGTTCTTGTTGTTGTTGTTCATGTTGTTGTTCTTGTTGTTGTTGCTCTTGTTGTTGTTGTCGTGTTGTTGTTATTTGTGTTGTTGTTCTTATTGTTGTTGTTGTTCGTGTTGTTGTTGTGGTTGTTTGTGGTTTTGTTGTTGTTTGTGTTGTTGTTCTTGTTGTTGTTGTGTCTGTTGTTGTTGTTCTTGTTGTTGTTGTTTCTGTTGTTGTTGTTCTTGTTGTTGTTGTTCGTGTTGTTGTTCTTGTTGTTGTTGTTTATGTTGTTGTTCTTGTTGTTGTTCTTGTTGTTGTGGCTCTTGTTGTTGTTGTCGTGTTGTTGTTCGTGTTGTTGTTTTTTGTGTTGTTGTTCTTATTGTTGGTGTTGTTCTTATTGTTGTTGTTGTTCTTATTGTTGTTGTTGTTCTTATTGTTGTTGTTGTGGTTGTTTGTGTTGTTGTTGTTTGTGTTGTTGTTCTTATTGTTGTTATTGTTCGTGTTGTTGTTGTTCATGTTGTATTTTTTCGTGTTGTTGTTCATATTGGTATTGTTTGTGTTGTTGTTCTCGTTGTTGTTGTTTTAGTTTGTGTTGTTGTTGTTCGGGTTGTTGTTGTTCGTGGCGTTGGTGTTGTCCGTGTTGTTCTAGTTGTTGTTATCGTTGTTCTTGATGTTGTTGTTGTTTTTGTTGTTATTCTTACTGTTGTTGTTTCTGTACTATTTTTGCCACGACAAGCAAGCGCATTAACCACATTCCACTCAAATGTTTACGACGTATATTCTCATTGTGGGGGAGAGGAGACCTAACGTCTAGTCAGGCATGACATGCTGATCAGGTATATTAGTCAGGGACATATGTTGACTGAGAATTTTATTTTCCCTTGGACACATGTTGGCTGGAATTGTATTATGGGTTTTCTCAAACATCAAGATTTTAAAAACCTTCCATCTGTTTAGATATCTTCCCTTATTATCTACCTCTCGGGATCAAGATGCTGAGCAGCACATGAGCTGCAGTGGTTAGCGACCCATAGCTGACTTCTAGCGTCAGGGCCAGCGAACCATAGCTGCCAAGACCCTTCTACACCTCCACGCGGTGATCCTGGATAACAGGCTGCAACAGGGCAGACTGGCTAAGGAGAAGGGATCGAAGAGGGAATGCTAACCAGGTACTCAAAAAATGATTGCTGAAGTCGGATGTGTTGGACCGAAATATGCAAATATCACAGCCACAAGCTGTAAACTACGACACAACGCATTCCGTTATCTGGACTACATTCTGCTACTTAAGCCCCTTCAGGGTTTGGTAGTGGGAGATTGAGAACGAACGAAGAAGAAGATCTACCTCTCTTTCCATTTTTCGTTCTTTGTGCAGGCCATTTCAGAATGATTTTTGAACATTTCAACTTGCCATATTTTACTCATAAATCGTCAGTTGTATTTTCACACACGTATAATGTAGCTGGCCAAGTTCAATTGCCATGGTGTTCCCGAAGCTACCTCACAAATGGTCAATATAAGCGTCTTCTGTTACTTGAGAAATGTCAATGCGGTAATCCAATTCCTTCCAGGCGTGTTGCAGCATGTTTTCAACAATGGTTTGCACTGCCACAGAATATTTGGTTTTAAATGTTGTTATAGCCGGGGGTGGGGTTAAGGCTGAACTCTCTCCAAATGCGCCCAAGGCGTATGTCTCATATAGCATCTGACAACAAAGTCCAACTCCTGGCCTTCGCTATGTTTTGACTAACAGGAGAGGTGGTGCAAGGCGAGCCACTGGCGCCTTAAAACCAGTAGTTTCAGGCAGATGGGGCTCGAAAGTCTAGGAAGGCAGCTCATCTAGGAGAAGGAAAACTTTTATTTCAAACCATCTTAAGCCTTGCAGATAAGATGCTGGCGTATCTTGTCGGGTTTTGACACATATGGCTGTGCAACCTGTTTTATGATAACTCTGAAAGTTAGTCAGCAGCTACAAACCCTGACAACCGACGATGTGCGAAGGAGCACATACAAGACAACACAATTGTCTTATCCTGGAGCGAGGAAAGACAATCTCAGCTGAGTGTTGTGGCAGGGCAGACCAGGACCTTAGCCTTGGTTGGCGACTGGTTAGGAGTGAAGCCCCGATAGGCGAACAGATAGATCATTGCTCTGCTGATCCGGCAGCTTCTGCAGCTTGCCTTGTTTCAAATGTGTTGGTATCACTTTTCCCTTGGAGACAACAAGGCAAACCGAGAGAGGGACCATACTGCATGGGCAACACTTAGTATCTATATTTCTGCCCGGGATTTGTGCTAATAGCATAATTACTATCGTCTGACAAGACGAAAAGAGCCGATGATTGATGATTGTACTGCCGCGGTAATGTGATCTTGTAGTTCACGCATATCTTTGGGGAGGGGGTGGTTTGTAGACGATGTCTTTTAACATATCCTCATAAAAAGGCACATGGTGTGAGATCATGTGGCCTTGGTGACCAGAGAAGAAAATGTTGATCGCTGTTACTTACACGCCCTAACCATCCACGTGACGATCTCTCATTATGATAGTAGTGGTATGAGGCTACATCCATGTGACAATCTCTCATTAAGGGCGTTTCTTACAATATGATGGTAGTGGTATGAGGCTACATCCATGTGACAATCTCTCATTAAGGGCGTTTCTTACAATATGATGGTAGTGGTATGAGGCTACATCCATGTGATAATCTCTCATTATGATAGTAGTGGTATTTAGAGGCTCCATCGATGTGACAATCTCTCATTATGATAGTAGTGGTATGAGGCTACATCCATGTGACAATCTCTCATTAAGGGCGTTTCTTACAATATGATGGTAGTGGTATGAGGCTACATCCATGTGATAATCTCTCATTATGATAGTAGTGGTATTTAGAGGCTCCATCGATGTGACAATCTCTCATTATGATGGTAGGGCTAGGGGGCTCCATCAATGTGACAATCTCATTATGATGGTAGTGGCACGTGGCTCCATCGATGCGACAATCTCTTATTAAGGACGTGTCTTACATTATGATGGTAGTAGTATGGGGCTACATCGAGCTGGAAGATAAAGTCAGCAATGTCATGTTCCAGCTGGGACATAAGCCACACAGTTGGAATGTTTAGGGATGTTTAGGAATGTTTAGGGATGTTTAGGAATGTTTAGGGATGTTTAGGAATGTTTAGGGATGTTTAGGAATGTTTAGGGATGTTTAGGAATGTTTAGGGATGTTTAGGAATGTTTAGGGATGTTTAGGAATGTTTAGGGATGTTTAGGAATGTTTAGGAATGTTTAGGGATGTTTAGGAATGTTTAGGGATGTTTAGGAATGTTTAGGGATGTTTAGGAATGTTTATGGATGTTTAGGAATGTTTAGGGATGTTTAGGAATGTTTAGGAATGTTTAGGGATGTTTAGGGATGTTTAGGAATGTTTAGGGATGTTTAGGAATGTTTAGGGATGTTTAGGGATGTTTAGGGATGTTTAGGAATGTTTAGGGATGTTTAGGAATGTTTAGGAATGTTTAGGGATGTTTAGGGATGTTTAGGAATGTTTAGGGATGTTTAGGAATGTTTAGGGATGTTTAGGGATGTTTAGGAATGTTTAGGAATGTTTAGGAATGTTTAGGGATGTTTAGGAATGTTTAGGGATGTTTAGGAATGTTTCACCATTTACTGTGCGAATCTTTTTGAAATCCCCTGCATATCTCTTATAATTCATTCATTATTTTGTGTGCCCATAGCTTTATATATGCGTGACTCTTGATATGTGTCTGTTTTACTACGATATATAATTATATTTATCGACTTCTGACCTTCATTACCGCCACAGCTTTGCTTTAGTTTAATTTAAGCAAATACGATAAATGTGTGACAAAATATAGTGTTTACTTTTCAACAGGAAGCGTTTCCAGTGCCTGAAAGCAACGAGAGAAATAGGCTTAGCAAGCTGCGGCTTCTTCTCTTAACATGTGCTACTTCAGCCATCTTGGGTTCGAGCCTCAAACTACTGGGGCTGTTGTAGCCGCGACTGGGGTGTCTTCTATGGTACTACCACAGCTGTGTCAGCATAAGCCGGAGTGTGGCGTAAATTAAATACCAGAACTGTCTCAGAACCGGTCGGAGTGAGCCTAACATTAAACTACCAGAACTGTCAGAACCTGTCGGAGTGAGCCTAACATTAAACTACCAGAACTGTCAGAACCGGTCAGAGTGAGCCTAACATTAAACTACCAGAACTGTCAGAACCGGTTGGAGTGAGCCTAACATTAAACTACCAGAACTGTGCCAGAACCGGTCGGAGTGAGCCTTCAATTTCTTGTTTACCTTCCGTGTCCCAGAATCTCACAAAGTATTCGACCAGGAATTAAATGCCACGGAAGCTCTTTTATTTGCTGCCCTTAGATCCGGCAAAGTTCATGGCTCTTGCATTCTTGGGCAGTTATCTAGATATTCTTGGTCTCGGGTGACTCCACATTCGCAGTCATCTTCATCCACATATCCGCATTTTTTCAAGTTCGATCTACACCTGGACACTTCCGTTCGTGATCTATTCAAGGCTCTCCAGACAGGATATGGCATATTATGCCACATCGCAAGTTCTTCTTTGATCTCATTCCATCCCTCATTTTCTTTTTGATGCCATTTTCCGGCGCAGTGTTGCTCAGGCTGCTAGTCTGTTAACTGTACACTGTGAAGGAAACTGTTCCTTGATTTCAGTCATCGATCTTCTGGATTATATTACCATACATGAAACTAGCACAGCTGTGTCAGAACCGGTTGGACTGCGCCTTACATTAATACATTCCATATGTTTACATACTTCCCTTATTATCCATCTCTCTTTTCCTTTTAATTTTTCGTTTTTTATGCAGGACATGTCAAAATAACATGAACGACTTCAGCTTGCCGTATTTTACTAAAAAAAGTAAAAATAAGATGTACTTTCACATAAATATAATGTAGCTGTCCCATGCCGCCCTATTGTCTCAGCTTGTTCCTGTCCCATCGAACTGGTATCGGACTTCCTGGATAGTATCTTCCAGCCTATGGTTGAGAATCTTCCCACATTTCTCAAGGATACCAACCACGCCTTAACCACTTCTCTACCATTGTCCTCTCCCCCGACCGCACCTTTCGTATCTTCCTACTTGATGTCTGTTCGCTCTACACCTCCATCCCCCACTCTGGCGGCTTATTGACCCTCCGTTTCTTCCTCGACCGGAGGGTTAACCCATCTATCTCTACATCCACTATCATACGTCTGGCCGAACTCGTCCTCACCCTCAATACCTTTGAATTCTAGACCAGTTCTTTGACCAGATCAGCGGCGTAGCTTATGGGCACCAGAATCGGTCCTAGCTACGCTTGTCTTTTCATGGGAGACCTGGAATACTTGATCTGGTTTCAATATCAGGGCCCTTTTTCTTTAATGTATTATCGATACATCGACGATGGGATTGGCATTACTGACATGTCTGAGAAGGATCTCCTCAACTTTATCGACTTTGTCAATGACTTCCATCCCTCGATCAAGTTCTCGTCTGACATCTCCCTCGCGTCTGTCCACTTTCTGGACATCACTGTCTCTATCTGCCCTTCAGTCCTCTCCACCACTGTCTACTACAAACCTACTGACGCCCAATACTAACTCCTATACACTGCCGCCCACCCTCAATCATGCCGCGATTCGCTTCCTTTCTTCCAACTCCTCCGCCTCCGACACCTCTGTCAGTATGACGACGACTTCCTTCTCAGGGCCCACGAGATGCTTGACTTCTTCCGCGAGCGATTCTACCCTGTGACCAAACTCTTCCCCCCCCCCCCCAGCAGGTTCTCCCTTCCTCCCGTCACGACTCCCCCACTCCCACTCACCGCCCAGCCTCCAGCCGGTTCTCCCTATCTCCGGTCACGACTCCCTCACTCCCACTCACCGCCCAGCCTCCAGCCGGTTCTCCCTATCTCCCGTGACTACTCCCTCACTCCCACTCACCGCGCTCCCTTGTTGTAACTTACCACCCCCATTGCGCCTCTGTCCGTGACATCTTATTCCGCTATCTCCCTATTCCTCACTCTGATCCTGCTATCTCCCTATTACTCACTGTGATCCTGGTATCTCCCTATTCCTCACTCTGATCCTGCTATCTCCCTATTCCTCACTCTGATCCTGCTATCTCCCTATTCCTCACTCTGATCCTGCTATCTCCCTATTCCTCACTCTGATCCTGCTATCTCCCTATTCCTCACTCTGATCCTGCTATCTCCCTATTCCTCACTCTGATCCTGCTATCTCCCTATTACTCAATCTGATCCTGCAACGCGTATAGTTTTTCCTGATCCTCCTCTTGCCCCCTACAAACGGGACAGGAACCTGGGGACTTGCTGGTCAGTAGTCGCCTACACACTAGCCCTCATAGCCGTCCAGGCACCAGGCTTTGAAAAAATATACGGGGCTGTGTTACTTGCCCACATGTCATTCTCTCTCGCTCCATTACCTTCTCTACAGCGGAGTTTCTCATCAAAGAGGGGTTCATATATGTCTCGCAACTTCATATATTCTATTATTTGTCACCAGTGTGGCATGACATACGTTGGGGAGACTGGTTTGGGACTGCCTGAGCTTTTCTGGCAACACCTCAATGATATCCATCACTGGGATCAAGATGCTGAGCAGCGCATGAGCTGCAGTGGTCCGCGACCCATAGCTGACTGCTGGCATCAGGGCCAGTGAACCAGAGCTGCCAAGACCCTTCTACATCTCCACGCGGTAATCCTGGATAACATGCTGCGGCAGGGCAGACTGGCTAAGGAAAAGGGATCGAAGAGGGAATGCTAATCCGGTACTAAAAAAATGCTTGCTGAAGTCGGATGTGTTGGAACGAAAGGTGCAAATATCGCAGTCAAGCTGTAAACTACGAGACATCGCATTCCGTTCTCTGGACTACATTCTGCTTCTTAAGCCTTTTTCAGGGTTTGGTAGCGAGAGATTGAGAACGAATGAAGCCAAGCAATATCCATAACCGCACGTGTTCCCCAATTGCCAACCACTTCAATGGTCCTGGCACCTAGGTAAGGCTGATGTTAGTGTCACAGGCCTAGTTTCTTGCTTCTCTGACGATCGTCATCGATTCGCTCTTGAGAACAGACTAATCTCTAGCATCGGTTACCTCCAACCACAAAGCATTAATATCTTCAATATCTTTTCCTAATATCTCATACAGGCCCCCATCTAATTGCCTTTCCTTCACCCCCTCCCTCCTACGCCCCCCCACTTGTAACAGTATTCTTCCCCCCCCCCCCCCCCCACCTCCCGTTCCACTTTTATCACTTCCTTTTTCCCTCCCCTTAGCTCACTATTTTGTCATTTCCGTATTTGGCCGCCACTGGCTTATTCGGCCGTTTCCCACTTCGTACTCCATCCTGGCCACCTAATCTGACCATTGTTCGTCACTTGGAGTTCAGCTAATCCGGTACTCAAAAAATGCTTGCTGAAATCGGATGTGTTGGACCGAGAGGTGTAAGTATCGCAGTCAAGCTGTAAACTACGACACAACGCATTCCGTTCTCTGGACTACATTCTGCTACTTAAGCCCTTTTCAGGGTTTGGTAGCGGGAGATTGAGAACGAACGAAGCCAAGATAAGAACAGTATTTTTGTTCTTGCGTGTTGATATCCTCCATAATTGTATTCTTCCCTTCTTCTATGATTCGCTAGTTCCACATTGTTGTTTTGTGTTGTCCCTGATGAAGGTCTGAATATTATCAACATCATCAAGCTGTCTTCACCTCCTCAAGAGCCACGTTATTAGCTGTCTTTGCAGTCCACGGAATGTTCAACATTCTTTTGTAAAATCACATTTCCGCTACCTCCAATGATTCACGTACATGCCTGATGATTGTCCATGACTCGTTGCAGTATGTCAGTACTGGATCCACGTAACATCAAAGAACTCTCTTCTATAATTCCAGTGATAGACATTTGTTGAACTAGATTCCCTCATACTTTGAAAGACTGATTTTACCTTGGCTATTCTGACGTAAGCGTGGCTGCCGAATGGTTTCGGAAAATGAGGGCAGCGGTTTGAATCCCCGGTATGGCACATGTTGTTTTTCTGTTGACATAGCCAGCACACGACGTCGCGACAGCAGTGGCAAAGCGGCCTGTAGTACTCAGCCTTCAATACCCCCCGACTACCCCAGCAATGCGAAAAAAGTCGTATAACAGTTTAAACAAATTATGTTTTGAAATTAAATTTTTTTAAATATTTTAATTTATGTTTTAAAAAAATGTATTTCATAAGTGCATCTCCCATCAGAACTGATGTGGGTGCTCAAGTGTTAAAATGGGTGCATCTACCACCAGAACTAATGTGGGTGCTCAAGTGTTGATATGGGTGCATCTACCCCCAGAACTAATGTGGGTGCTCAAGTGTTGATATGGGTGCATCTACCCCCAGAACTAATGTGGGTGCTCAAGTGTTGATATGGGTGCATCTACCACCAGAACTAATGTGGGTGCTCAAGTGTTGATATGGGTGCATCTACCCCCAGAACTAATGTGGGTGCTCAAGTGTTGATATGGGTGCATCTACCCCCAGAACTAATGTGGGTGCTCAAGTGTTGATATGGGTGCATCTACCCCCAGAACTAATGTGGGTGCTCAAGTGTTGATATGGGTGCATCTACCCCCAGAACTAATGTGGGTGCTCAAGTGTTGATATGGGTGCATCTACCCCCAGAACTAATGTGGGTGCTCAAGTGTTGATATGGGTGCATCTACCCCCAGAACTAATGTGGGTGCTCAAGTGTTGATATGGGTGCATCTACCACCAGAACTAATGTGGGTGCTCAAGTGTTGAAATGAGTATTCTTGTTTTAATTCCAGCTCGTTTAGGTTAATACAACATTTTGGAGATTAATGATTCTTTGCTTCTACTATAACGTTTGTTTTCTTGTAATTTTTGTTTTGTTTTGTTTTGCGTTCGCCTTATTTCTCTAATCCCCAAGGCGGTGTGCGTTGCACTACGTTTTGATTTTGCGCCTGTCGGCCCAGTGCATCCGACTTCAGCATACATTTTATGTAAGGATCTGCTTCCTCCTGCATTTTCTAAGGGTTTGCTTCCCCGGGATAACGGCCGGTGCTGTGATGGGGATCGAACCCAGCACCTTCTGGTTGTGAGCCGTGTCACTTAACCACTAGGCCACGCCGTCCCCATTTCTTGTAATTTAAGTTGTAGCATTTATTTTTTGTAGCATTTGAGTAACTATCATGTTGAATCGTTCTTGTAAATCTGAAAATTGTCAATGTCTTGTTATATGACCAAAATATATTAACTGTTTAATCTAGATTTCGGTCATTAATTTTCTTTTCACCCCAAACGTTTTTATACTAAGACATGTTATTGTTGTTGTTATTGTTTTGTTCTTGGGACCACAAACGTGTCTTCTTCTTCTTTTTCTTCATTTTGTTGTTGTTGTTGTTCTTCTTCTTGTTTTCTTATTCTTCTTCTTCTGTGTACGCTGTCAGACGTCGACTTGAATTTGTTTTTAAAAGCAGCAGTCATCCTGAGGCTGTCGACACTGCCATAGAGCTTGTCTGGTGATTGCCACATGTGCTTTCTCTGGTCCTCGTATGTTGGGCAATTTTGTAGCAGATGTTCAGGGGTCATTTTGCCTGTACCACAGCTGCACTCGTCAGTAGAACCTATATTCAGTTTATTAAAAAGATGGCACTCTGTTGTGGCCTGTGCGGAGTCTGAAGACCACGACCTGCTCTCTTCTGTTCAACTGACAATAAGCATCATATTTGTGTAGCCAGTAAGCTTTGTTTCCCATTTGTCCATGTATCTGGCCCTAAAAAACCTTTTGGACTCTTCGTAGATAACACTTAAATCTGGTTGTGGTAGCCGTCCATCTTCTTTCATCAGTCTGCCTGCTCTTCCTAGTTGCCTTGGATGTTACAGTGGGATGAGACCCACTGTACTATGACTCATCTGGGTTTGGACTGCTGGCATAGTTGACAGTCTACAAGAGTAATTTAGAAAGATTATCAGATCGTACTAGTAGAGGCTGTGTGCACATTTCAGTTTTCGAGTTTATTGAGAAGTTGGTGAATGATGGACGATAAAATAGTTAGCGCTGCTTGGATCTTTGCGTCGATGTTTTATTGGTGATAAGATAGTTAGCGATCCTTGGATCTTTGCGTCGATGTTTTATTGGTGATAAGATAGTTAGCGATCCTTGGATCTTTGCGTCTATGTTTTATTGGTGATAAGATAGTTAGCGACCCTTGGATCTTTGCGTCGATGTTTTAATGGTGATAAGATAGTTAGCGATCCTTGGATCTTTGCGTTGATGTTTTATTGGTGATAAGATAGTTAGCGATCCTTGGATCTTTGCATCGATGTTTTATTGGTGATAAGATAGTTAGCGATCCTTAGATCTTTGCGTCGATGTTTTATTGGTGATAAGATAGTTAGCGATCCTTGGATCTTTGCATCGATGTTTTATTGGTGATAAGATAGTTAGCGATCCTTGGATCTTTGCGTCGGTGTTTTATTGGTGATAAGATAGTTAGCGATCCTTGGATCTTTGCGTCTATGTTTTATTGGTGATAAGATAGTTAGCGACCCTTGGATCTTTGCGTCGATGTTTTAATGGTGATAAGATAGTTAGCGATCCTTGGATCTTTGCGTTGATGTTTTATTGGTGATAAGATAGTTAGCGATCCTTGGATCTTTGCATCGATGTTTTATTGGTGATAAGATAGTTAGCGATCCTTGGATCTTTGCGTCGATGTTTTATTGGTGATAAGATAGTTAGCGATCCTTGGATCTTTGCATCGATGTTTTATTGGTGATAAGATAGTTAGCGATCCTTAGATCTTTGCGTCGATGTTTTATTGGTGATAAGATAGTTAGCGATCCTTGGATCTTTGCATCGATGTTTTATTGGTGATAAGATAGTTAGCGATCCTTGGATCTTTGCGTCGGTGTTTTATTGGTGATAAGATAGTTAGCGATCCTTGGATCTTTGCGTCTATGTTTTATTGGTGATAAGATAGTTAGCGACCCTTGGATCTTTGCGTCGATGTTTTAATGGTGATAAGATAGTTAGCGATCCTTGGATCTTTGCGTTGATGTTTTATTGGTGATAAGATAGTTAGCGATCCTTGGATCTTTGCATCGATGTTTTATTGGTGATAAGATAGTTAGCGATCCTTGGATCTTTGCGTCGATGTTTTATTGGTGATAAGATAGTTAGCGATCCTTGGATCTTTGCATCGATGTTTTATTGGTGATAAGATAGTTAGCGATCCTTGGATCTTTGCGTCGATGTTTTATTGGTGATAAGATAGTTAGCGATCCTTGGATCTTTGCGTCTATGTTTTATTGGTGATAAGATAGTTAGCCCTTGGGGAGGAACCTACCTCCTACCAGGCGCGTCAGCAGGGTTGCGGATTGCTGAAAGGCCTCCTAATTTGGTCGGCAGGAATGGAGGCTGTAAGGAGGCAGCCCCTCCACCATGCAAAGACACAACAGGCTAATCACATGTTTGTCTTAAAAAAAAGATTACAAGTCAAAACATAGAGAAAACCGGACTGACCTCAACGGCGACGAACAGGCGATATATAAGGACCACGATTTACGGAACATGGAATGTACGAAGTAAAAACGGAAAAGAACATGAACTAATAAAGGAGATGAAGAGAGCAAAATTGACAGTTCTGGCACTTACAGAAACAAAGAAAAAGGGACAGGGCGTTCTGGACCATGATGGCAACATGCTATACTACAGCGGAGTTCCCATGAGTGAACGAGCCAGAGCAGGGGTTGGATGTATAGTGAATAGTAACAGCAAAGCAAACATTAAAGGATGGAAATTCATTTCAGAACGACTGATTGTTCTAAGTCTACAAGAGGAGGATAGTCAAATGGATATCGTCACTGTGTATGCACCAAACGAAGATGAGAGCACTGGCATAAAAGATGAATTTTATGAGCTCCTTCAAAGGACCATTGACGATTGCCATAATGAAATACTTCTCCTTGGAGACTTCAACGCAAGAGTTGGAAATGACTATTCTAGATGGGATGGAGTGATCGGTAGGTATGGAGAAGATGTCTTAAATGACAATGGAAAACGACTGCTCAGTTTCTGCAGAGAACAAAACCTTGTCAATACAAATACAAGGTTTCCACACAAGCGTATCCATGCCTACACAAGATATGAGCCGGCAAGAAATGAAAGATCCATAATTGACTATGCAATAGTGAGGAAAACTGATTTCAAGCATGTAAAGGATGCTAGAGTGTTCAGAGGACCAGAGATAGGAAGCGACCACTACCTAGTTAAAATAAAGAGAGAAATTGAAAAACACTATCCAGCCAGGCAACACCCACCAGCAAGCATGAAACATAACACACGAGGAGAAAATAAAATTAAGGCTTACAAACTACGAGAACCAGATGTTAAAAGGAGATACCAAGGGCTCATAACAACAGCAATAGAAAGGATAGAGGAATCTGAAGAAGATTTGGAAATGCTCTGGGTAAAATTCAAAGACATCCTCAAAGAGGCGGCAGCAGAGGCATGCGGTCAAACCAAAGAAGGGTGGAAGAGAAAGAGTACACCATGGTGGACAGAAGAAGTGAAAACAATAATACGAGAAAAGAAAAAGGCATGGAAGCAATACCTAGGGGCTAGGAATACAGAAGAACAAACAAAGAAATATAGAGAATATGTAAATTTTAGAACAGAAGCAAAGAAGACTGTGCTCAAGGCCAAACAGAAATCCTGGGAAGAATTTGGAGAGAAACTGGAAAATAATGCTGGAAAAAACCAGAAACTGTTCTACAGGACCTTAAAGAAGATGAGGAAGGAAAAGGAATGCCCCCTGAAATTTGTTAAGGATAAACAAGGTTTGTTGTTGACCGTCCCAGAAGAGGTAATGAACAGATGGAAAGAATATTTCTCAGATCTCCTTGGAGTGGAGGAAAACCAAGCTCTGGAAGTAACAGTCCCAATTCAAGAAGAGGGAGCCATGGAGGGAAACGATAATATCACAATGGAAGAACTAAAGGCAGCATTGGAGAAAATTAAGATTGCTAAAGCAGCAGGACATGATGGTATAACACCAGAAATTGTTAAATACATGGGAACGGCAGGAGAGATGCTATTCATGAAGATTCTAAAGGCAGCTTGGCGCCACAAGAAGATTCTCAAGGCAGCTTGGCGCCACAAGAAGATACCAAGAGACTGGGAGGTTGCAATAAAAATACCAATATTTAAAAAGGGTGACAATCGACAATGTAAAAACCACAGAGGTATTTCCCTTCTCAGTGTCCCCGGGAAAGCCTACTCTAGGATTCCAGAACGGCGATTAAGAGGTCTAGCAGAGCCAAATATGGATGAAACTCAATGTGAGTTTAGGGCAAACAGAAGTACTCAAGACCTTATCTTTACACTCAGACAGCTAAGTGAAAAGGCTCTTGAATATTATAAAGAGATGCATATCTGCTTTATGGATTTGGAGAAAGCATTTTTATAAAGTTCCTTGGGACAAACTCTGGGAGTGCCTGACAAGGAAGAACATCCCAGGACCCCTGATCTCTGCCATACAGAGTTTCTATAATGCATGCAGAAATTATGTGCGGACATGAAATCAAATGTCAGGAGAGTTCAAGACCACTAACGGAGTAAGACAGGGGGACATTCTATCACCGTACCTTTTCATACTCCTCATGGATGAAGTCATCAAAGCCTGCAAGGAACGGACAAAAAAGTATGAAGTAGGGTACTGGAAGATGAGACCAAGTTACATATCGGAACTATCATTTGTAGATGATGTGGCCCTGATCACGAAAACCGAAGCACATCTCCAGATCAACTTGCAGGTCTAGGAAGAAGAGTTGAAGAAGAGAGGAATGCACATCAGCATCTCCAAAACAAAAACCATGGTGATCGCCAGAGATGAAAAGAGACATCAGATAACCCTTGGAACACGAGCACTAGAGCAGGTCAGCAAATTTAAATATCTAGGAGTGGTAATAGACAGCAGGGAAGGAATCAAAGAAGAGTTAACTGCACGAAGGACAGCAGCAGGTAGACTGTTCCATGCAATAAACAGAGGTTTCCTCAGTAAAAGAGAAATAAGCAGGAATATGGATGTATACCGCTCGACCTATGTGCCTGTCCTGACATATTGATGTGAGTCATGGGCAATGACAACAGCCCAAGAAAGGCAATTATAAACTTCAGAAATGAGGTACCTAAGAAAGGCGGTTCAGGTGACGAAAAGGGACAAGATCCGTAACCAGACAATACGTAGCAATCTTGAAGTTCAACCCCTGCAGACACGAGTGGAGCAGTCCCAACTACAGTGGTTTGGTCATATCTGTAGAATGGAAGAGGATCGGATACCAAAGCGGTCATGGGAGATCAAAAGTCAAGGACGCAGACCCCGAGGACGTCCCAAAGTACGTTGGGAAGACAACATACGACAGTCCCTAAGTGATAGAGGGCTGGATTGGAAAGAGGCCAGGAAAAATACGGCGGATAGAGTAATGTGGCGTTCTCTTTGGCAAGCCTCTACACCTCACGGTAGAAGAGGAGCGACTAAGTAAGTAAGTACGATAGTTAGCGCTGCTTGGATCTTTGCGTCAAAGTTTTATTGGTGATAAGATAGTTAGCACTACTTGGATCTCAGTATCGACATTTTATTGGTGAATGATGGGGTTTAAGAAAGTTAGCGATCTTTGAATCTCTGCATCGAAGTCTCTGAGCAGACTGAAATATCTGAGAGAGGTCACCAAAGTCGCAAGAAGAGATGAAATTCTCTTTCTCAGTAAATCGTTTTTACAATCACGCTATGATTACGTTTACAGCAACATTGCGATATCTGAACCTTTCAGCAAGACACGTCCAGTTTGGCTTGGCTTCGTTCGTTCTCAATCTCCCACTACCAAACCCTGAAAGGGCTTGGCTTGGCTTCGTTCTCAATCTCCCACTACCAAACCCTGAAAGGGCTTAAGTAGCAGAATGTTGTCCAGAGAACTGAATGCGTTGTGTCGTAGTTTACAGCTTGACTGCGATATTTGCACTTTTCGGTCCAACACATCCGACTTCAGCAAGCATTTTTTGAGTACCGGGTTAGCATTCCCTCTTCGATCCCTTCTCATTAGCCAGTCTGCCCTGTTGCAGCCTGTTATCCAGAACCCCCGCTTGGAGGTGTAGAAGGGTCTAGTCAGCTCTGGTTCACTGGCCCTGACGCTAGCAGTCAGCTATGAGTCGCTGACCCTGACGCTAGCAGTCAGCTATGGTTCACTGGCCCTGACGCTAGCAGTCAGCTATGGGTCGCTGACCACTTTAGCTCATGCGCTGCTCAGCATCTTGATCCGACATCCGGTTTGAGCTGGCTTTTTTTTTTGTGTGTGCACGAAGTTTACCTTCTCCCATCGATTTTTATACTTCTGCCAGACTATACTTGTGCAGCCTGTTTCCAGAGCCGTCGGTTAGAGGCGGAATAAGGTCTTGGTCAGTTGTGGTACGCTGACCCCGATTCAAGGAGCCAGCTACGAGTCGCTGAATGCTGTTTGCTCATTCAATACGCTGCATCCTCGGCCGCCTCTGGTTTTTTGGCCCGAAACATTCGCTTTCAAGTACATTTTTTGTTCACCGTATTAACCTTCCCACTGCGATGCCAATTCTCTTAGCCAGTCTACATTGGTGCAGCCTGTTCCCAGTGCCGTCGCTTGAAGACAAAATCTGGTTTTGATCAGTTCTGGTTCGCTGACCCTGAAGCAAGCACGTTGCTATGAGCCGCTGTCTGCTGTCAGCTTATTCCCAGTGCTGCACGAATGAGGACACTCGAAATGTGATAGCTACTTAAACAGGTCGAACACAGAAGACATTACAATTTAATGGATCGATTATTTTATAGCATTTTAAATATTTTATAGAATTAAGCCGACCGGACTGCATCTGGTCAGCTTTGTACAATAAAATTCGATATGTTGTCAAAAATGGAAGGCTGCAATATACTTTTAAATTAATTTGTGTCAGCTTAAACAAAATATTTGACATAAATTGTATATATTTTCAATATAGTAGGGAAACAAATTATATAAATTGTTATTCTTTTCTAGGTGTCAGAGAAAAATAAATTGTATTTATTTTCTTTGCTAGAAAATATAAAATAACAATAATTCAATGTATTTTATAAATCAGAAAAAAAATCACATAATTTTACATATTTTTTATGTCAGCAAACATAACAATTATAAAAATCTTACATATTTCTATCTGCTAACAAAAAAAAAAAGACAAGAAAAATCCTAGCTGTTTTCTATTTGCCAACAAAATTAAACAAAAGATGTATCCAACCTATTTTTATATGTGCCAACAAAAGTAAGCATCACAGAAATTTTACCTAATTTCCACATGTCAACAAAAATAAAATAAGATAAATCCTAGCTATTTTCTATGTTTCAACAAAAATAAGTGCAACTAAGATTCTATATATTTTCAATACGCAGACACAAGTAAATACAGTAACACTTTTGTGCATTTTCTAAGTGCTAGCATAGATGAATAAAAGAGTGCTAGCTGCCCCACTGCCCCCGACGAGATCTTGAGGTCCCAAATCTCTGACAAAATCAGCGGCAGCAGTAGCATGCTCTGCGTCTAATGGCGCCATCGCTGCGTGACAAAATACTTTCCAACCCTGGTGAGATGTTGACAAGTGGTCGTTATTCACAAGAATAAGCCTTAATTCATCATTACAACATTTACGTTTTTCTTCTACTACTGCTACTACTACTACTGCTACTACTACTAGTACTACTACTACTACAACTACTACTACTACTACTAATGCTACTACTACTACTACTACTACTACTACTGCTACAACTACTAGTACTTCTACTACTACTACTGCTACTACTACAACTACTATTACTTCTTCTTCTACTACTACTACTACTGCTACAACTACTAGTACTACTACTACTGCTACTACTACTACTACAACTACTATTATTTCTTCTTCTACTACTACTGCTACTACTACTACCACTACTCTTAATACTACTACTACTGTTGGTGCTATTGCAACTACTACTTCTTCTACTACTAATACTGCTTCAAGTAGTGCTGCTCATACTGCTACTACTGATGGTACTACTGTTACTAATATTACTGTATTTGCTACTTCTGCTACTACAACTACTACTACATATACAACTACAACTACTATTACTACATATATTACTACTACTACTGTTGCTACTACTATAAAGACTACTACACTTACTACTACTATAAAGACTACTACACTTACTACTACTATAAAGGCTACTACTGTTGCTACTACTATAAAGACTACTACACTTACTACTACTATAAAGACTACTACTGTTGCTACTACTATAAAGACTACTACACTTACTACTACTATAAAGACTACTACACTTACTACTACTATACACTTAGTATTACTACAACTGCAAAAGCTGTAAGAATAGTAATCACAGCAAATGTCCTACGAACATTAAAAAAAAAAAATTCTATAAATGAGACGAACTTGACATGTGTCAAAGAAAAAAGAAACTCACTGTCCCAAGTGGTGTCTTCATCTCATCTGTCATGTCTGCCAGATGATAGCTCGGGTGAGAGCTAGGATCGTTTGCCCACTCGCAGCTTTGTCGGATGCTTCCTGCCCATTCCTGGTAGAGAGGCAACATCGAGAATAGGTTGCGGTAACTTTCCATATAAGATACGGCAGTTGGGGTTGAGATACGGCAGTTGGGGATGAGAACCGGCAGTTGGGGATGAGATTCGGCAGTTGGGGATGAGATACGGCAGCTGGGGATGAGATACGGCGGCTATGGACTAAAATCAGCAGTTGGGGATGAGATACGGCAGTTGGGGATGAGAACCAGCTATGGGGCTGAGATGCGGAAGTTGGGGATGAGAACCGGCAATTGAGGATGAGAAATGGCAAATTTGAGGATGAGGTGTCAATAGCGTTTTGGAACAAATTTACATCTTCTGTAAGATGAAGTGGCCAGTCTCCTGCATCTTTTGGAGAATGGTTAAAGTTTTTGCTTCTTCTGGCAATGGTGCCAGGTTCAATCACTGTTTTTCGACAATCTCCTATCTCATAAATCAATCTATACGTGTCCAGCTCACTGTGGAGCACATGTTCTCCTTCAACAAATAACGCACCTGTTCCTCAAATGTTCACCTGCCTGCATATGTACAAATGGTCGTCTAGTAAGTAGCCCGATTGATGTAATGTCTAGACAACTATAAGGGATGAATTTAAACTACCTGTCCTATTTCTCGACGTCGTCATCTGTCACATCAACACCTTTAACACAAGGAAGTGATAGTCAAACTGTATAAAGCATTAGTTTGACCTAGATTGGAGAACCTTATACAGGTGTGGAGTCCTTATCATAGAGGGGATATAAAATGCTGGAAAGGATACCCCAAAAAAAATTAAAACAATTAAATTAAATTACAAAAAAGAGCAACAAAGCTGATAGTGAGATTCTATAATTATGAGGAAAGACCGAGGAAAAACCGGCCTTAAAAAGAATACAAAATAAAATTAAAATTAAAAAAGAGCGACAAAGCTGAAAGTGGGATTCCATAATTACAGTTATGAAGTTATGAGGAAAGACCGAGGACAATCCGACCTAGTCTCTAGAAAAGAGAAGAATTCGAGGTGACAATACAGGTTTATAAGATAATCAAAGATACAGATATAGTAGACTATAACAAGTTTCTTTTCAAAATACAACCACCTACAAGAACAAGAGGGCATAGCTACAAATTAACTAAAGAAGGGTTCAGATTAGATATTAGAATATATTTTGTTAGTCAGAGAGTGGTGAATGCTTGGAATGCATTTCCACAGGAAGTAGTGGAGGCAGGGGCAGTTAATACACTTAAGAATAAATTGGATGCGCATAGTTTTTAGAGAAAAGTAATGTAAATGAAACTGGTTGTATACAGACTCTACATGAGTCTTCTAAACCAGTATAAAGACATTAAGTTAAGTTATTTGTGCCATCTGGTTAATACTTCTGTATTCCGGCATCGTAGAGTTCTGTTGGCTGGTTCCTACGCCATTGGAAGACCTTCTGACGCACTTCGTCTTCCGTATTGAACATTTGTCTGCCGAGATATTCCTTCAGATGAGCAAACATGTGATAATCACTTGGAGCCAAGTCCAGACTGTAAGATCAATTCAACTGGTCAATAACTATCACACTTTTGACGGTCTTATAGGGTCGCGCGTTGTCGTGTTGGAGAATTATATGTTTTTGGTCAAATTCAGTTGCTTTATCACCGATCGACACGAAACTTTATGACAAATAAGGCGATCCCTGATGATAATGCCGACATAACTTTTGCTCATACGGGTATCCATCGTGACTTCGAGTACAGTAACTCGCAGATGGTTCAAAGAATCTTATCGACACTCTATGACTTCACTGGTACTGAAACTTTTCGGTCGACCATCACTCGACTCATTCTCGACGGATTCACGACCGCCACAACAGCTCTGACACCATTCAAACACTGATGAACATGTTAAACACATCTGTCTGTTCTCCAAACACATATGACAATCGACGTTGCGTTTCAGCGTGCTTTGAACTATTCTTTATCCGACATTTAATCAGAAAACGCTGTTGCTGCACTGTAGACAACGCCATTTTGAAAGACAAAGCGCGGGAAAACAGCAGATAGTTGTTCCTTCCACCACCAGGTAACCGACATAAGACTGTTCACTTTGGAATAGTTATTATACTTAATAAATTTCGTTTTCGGGTTATCCTGTCAGTCCGATATATACTAGACGATTCTCGCATACTTTTTTATGGTTTCAAGTTTCTACCAGCCTTATTCTACTCTCTTTATTCGCCTCTTACGACATATCATACAAGTTACAGTATCACTATTGTATGATTCCTTTTCATGCTCCAGTAGCACTCGTGTGCATCTCCAGTGTACCCTGATGTAAATTGGCATCTGATTTTCAGTCAGATAAAGCAAGATTAGCGAGTTAAGGAGCTGTTGACCCTCCTAGTAAAATCTCAGTCTAATTATAATGAAATCTTTAACAATCCATCCCCGACGGCAGTGTTTGTTATTCAAACAACTTTGACTTTTTGCTTGTACTAAAGACACTGCCGTTAGAAATGTAGCGCTATTTGATGGAATTCAATACAGTTAGTTGCTCATGGCAACCACAGGTGCGCTGTCCGTGGACGTATAAGGCCACCCGAACGTTCTTGGTGTCCGTCTGTTGTCAGGCACGCGTACCTAGAGCCCATCGATGTTTGCGTGACATAGCTGCTTCTAGGACGTGCCGAAACAAGGTTTGGTGTCGAATGTCTTCGTTTCTGATCTGTTTCCTTACAGAAATCTTTAGTACGCGTCGTTCTATTGCTCTCTGAGTGACTTGGAACTTCTCTTTATCTGTTTTGCGCATGTCAAACAATTCGCATCTGTAAATAACTTCCGGAATGACCACAGAATGAGCAGCGCGTGTTCTTTCCGTGGTGTCTTTCATCTCTTGGTGTATTGTCTTAATGGAGCTGAAACAGTACCAAGCTGCGTTTTTCCTGTTATAGGTCCATTTTGTGGGTGGTATTTATCTCTTGGCCTCGGTTGACATAGGAATTGATCTTCTCGATGGTTTCCATTCCCAGGTTGATGTACTGGTTTGGGCAGTAGAGTTTCTGAGGCATTGTGTTTTCTTTTTATTTATCTACATACCAGGGAAGAAAGACTAACGTCTGGTCAAGCAAATTATACTGATCAGACACGATGGTCAGGGTCATGCCAATCATACTGGCCAAGACCCTCACCTTGGATTCCTCGTAGCGCTCCTTGGAAACGGGCTGTTTTCATGGCAGCCTGAATAACAAGGCGAAGGATCGACGTGATCCCTATAGTAGCGAGCGACACGCAGATGAAACCAAACATAGCGCAACCGCTTGGAGGACCCGTTCTACCGTTCTACGCCCAGGGTACGAGGAAAGCTACTGCAAGCCGCAACTTAACGCCCTTTTCAGGGCGCACAAAAGGGTAAACCTGTGGGAATTCGAAATAACAACATCTTCATACCAGCTGCTCTGCTGAACATATTTAGATCGCTCAAGGATTGTTGAGCTTCCTCAATGGCATGACATATGAGCAAAATTTCGTCTGCAAATTTTCAATCTTACCCTCAGATATTTCTCCCAGTTCCTTCTCCTGTTGCATTACATTCTGAAGTTCGCGCCAAGTTTGATAATGCCAACGATAATGGAGAGTTGCGACGTTAATTATCAAAAGGTAAACTCCATAACAATGACCTTCACCTATACGATTTTACAGATGTACAAAGAACTTACCTGATCCACCCAGTATTTAGAAACAGATGTGATTGGAATGACCTGAATTCCAACCAGGCAGGCGTGTCTCTGTGGGAAAATGTTTGGCCAACATGGCCAGTTAAGCGTGTATGCGTAGAAGTCAGACTCTGTAACCATTCCCACAACTCCATAGTTTCTTATCACTGGCGGGAAATGGTTGATATTGTGGTTGCGTACCTGACAAATGGCAACATAATTTATAAAACAATACGTGTTTATCAGTTTTTCGTTGTAATACATACAGAGTTATGAAGGATGCCTTTGAAGATCATGTTCGCACTGAAAGGATAGGAGATAGAACGATTACAAACTTACCCTTTACGGATGACATTGACGATGCGGGTTCAGAAACAGAACTTTGGGAAATGATCCGACGACTGGGTTATGCCATGAAGATGAACGTAAAAAAGACAAAGTTGATGACCAACAAGACTGAAGGAATAACACTGTGATCAAAGTAAGTGTCGGTCTGAGCCTTCATTCACTAATACATTTCTACAGGTTTTACCCCATTCGGAGTTGAATAAAAACCCGGATAACAGCGTAGTGCAAATTAATATTGGTGCGGCCATCTTTTAACTGTAATTATGACGTCATGTTGTTCGTCTGCACCATGATGGCACGTGTTAGACACTCTTGATATTCTTAGCAACCTATTAACATGTTATATTACAAAGGCATGGCTTTTCTCATTTCTATCCAGCTTTTAAGGTTGTTATTAGAAGCCCCATCGTGTGTGTGTGTTTATATAAGGAGTAGGAGTAAGGGAGTAAGACAAGGATGTATCCTCTCACCTTATTTATACAAAATCTATGCGGAATGTATAATTAGAAATGTTCGAGAAGACGAGAACATTGAAAGTTTCGATCCAATTACGATTGGCGGGTACGAGATTGCAGAGTTAATATACGCAGACGACACAGTGATACTATCAAGAAGTACGGAAGGGCTAGAGCAGCTAATTTCAGCGTAAATGGACACAGTAAAGATCAAAACTTGTTTATAAACATAAACAAAACAAAGATAATGACCACCGACAAAACACAATGTCAGCATAGATCACACATTTTGAATATCTGGGCTCCAGAATTAACAAGAATGGCGACTGCTCGACAAAAATCAGAAGAAGACTAGCCATCGCAATGCAGAGAGTGAACATCCTGAAGAAATTATGGCAGATCACCAACAAAACGATCAAAGTAAAAGTCTTGAGAACCTATATTTTTTCCTGTGGCAGCTTATGGCTGCGAATCATTGACGATTACCAAAACTTGCAGACAAAGAATCGAATTCTTCGAGTCAAAATGCAGAAAAATCCTCAAAACACCCTGGACAGAGAAAAAGACAAATGTAGACATTCGTCAAGAGTTGAGCGTAGAGGATAACTGGTTTATCAATTCCATTTTGGCTAGAAAATGCAAATACTTTGGTCAGATCAAGAGACACAACGGTCTTGAGAGAACAGTGATGGAAGGTATGGTGCCAGGTAAAAGAGGAAGGGGTAGACCAAGAAGACGATCGCACCAAGATATCCAGGAATGCCTGGGTATGACTGTGGCGCAGGTTGGACATTTGGAAAGGGAAAGAGTTTCTTTCAGACAGACTGTGATGGGAGCGACGTTCAATAAAGGACATGCTACATGATGATATATATATGTTTAAGTAAAGCATTCCCCACCCACATTCAACTATCATTTGCATACACCCATGAACCAACCTGCCAATATTCCCTGACAGCCTGTATCTCCATTGCCAGAAGGACCTGTCCGGTCTGCTTGAGGTTCTGGTCATTGAAGGCGTCTCCTAGGGCAGCGAGTCCGTGGTAGCAGTTGATGCCCTGGAATTTTAAGTTGATATTTAGGGTCACGTGTTATCAGTAACTGACAAGTATGATAAAAATATGAGTTGTTATCACCCAAATAAACACTTTACAACCTAGATTGTGAACAAATAGTCTCTGTAAGCTTGTTATTTGGGAAGGAACTTTCTTTCAAGTGAGGAAAAAATAAAATAAAATAAAAGAAGTTTCAAGTTAAAAAGAAACGGGTACGGTCAGATACCGCACCGAGACGAGAACAAATACAAAACCTACGTAACGACCAATAGGCCTTCATCAGGGACAACCATGATGGTACGTTTATTTTATTAACCTATTAACAGGTTACAGTACAAAGGCTTTTCTCATTTCTATCCAGCTTTTAAGGTTGTCATTTGAAACCCCTTAGTATTTCTTTCTTTGTTTCTTTCTTTCTTTCTTTCTATCAACCACAGACATAGTCCTTTTGATTGATACAGTTATGATCCAGAATACGTCTGTTCCGTCACAAGTCAGTGGTCCAAAAAGTTAATATATACACAGAAAGCAAGAAGTATAACCTTTGCAGAACATCGCTTCTTACAACCGTCAACCTATGCGGCTGCTATACGTTTCTTGGCAGTTGTGCAGTACGACAGGTTGTCATTACTTTCCGTTTGTGAAGATGCGATCGAACAGAGAAAAAACCCGTGTCTGGCATTTTTTGGATACCGGATTAACCTTGCCTCTTCGATCCCTTCTTCTTAGCCAGTCCGCCCTGTCACAGCCTGTTATCTAGGAAAACCCTGTGTAGGTTTAGCAGTATCTTTGCAGCAATGGGTCGCTGACCCTGACGCTTGCAGTCAGCTTTGGGTCGCTGACCCTGACGCTAGCAGTCAGCTTTGGGTCGCTGACCCCGACGCTTGCAGTCAGCTTTGGGTCGCTGACCCCGACGCTAGCAGTTAGCTTTGGGTCGCTGACCCCGACGCTAGCAGTCAGCTTTGGGTCGCTGACCCTGACGCTAGCAGTCAGCTTTGGGTCGCTGACCCCGACGCTAGCAGTCAGCTTTGGGCCGCTGACCCTGACGCTGTGATGGGGATCGAACCCAGCACCTTCTGGATGTGAGCCGTGCCACTTAACCACTAGCCCACGCCGTCCTCGAGCGGAGACATGAAAACGACCAAGGTCATACAACAAAGACTTAAGTTCTTCGTTAACAGATGCCTACGAAAGATAATGGGTGTAAAGTGGTAGGACATGGTGAGGAACGAAGACCTATGAGAAGGAGCCAACAGCAGCCACTGCGACAACAAATTAAGCGAAGAAAATGGGGCTGAATAGAACATACACTGGCGAAGACACAGTCCAATATGGCCACACATGTTCTTACATGGAATCCTCAAGGAAAGTGAGAGAGAAAGAAAGTAAGAGAAAAAGAGAAAGAGAGAGAGAGAGAGTGAGGAGGAAGACCCAGTAATTCATGGAGCAGAGAATGTGAGAAGGAACTAAGATTAAATGATTACATCTGCAGAGAGGCAGAAAGAGCAATCAATGGTGTGTATGCTGGCCGGATGTTGTCAATGGCCTATGCACCGAGAGGAACGCAGGACTTTGATTGATTGATTGAATTCCGGCCATGATTTATGGCTGTGGGAAAGGCAATATGTCAAAATTTAAAAGAAAGGAGCAGAAAAGCTGAAATGCTGATAAGGGATCAGATTCTAAACGAGATATTCGACATCCAACTATGTTTCGTGACGTCGCTGAAATAGCAATATCGCACAAATACCGCTAGGCTGGCAATGTGGTAACTCATGTCTGACAACTGATGACCACAGCGAACGTGGTTTTAGTTACCGTACGGTAAAACTCCTCCAAGGAACCACCCACCAATGTGGTGTTGGGATGGTTTGACAAAAGATATAGGTCCGCTCTGGCACAGCAAAGAATCGGGATGCTTACAAAATGTTGTTAGTTTCCTGACGGATAAACCCCGAAGAAAATGCGATAATGTGATGTGGCAGGTACCGAGGCACCGAGGAAGGGAACTGGACATCACACGTCACAAATGCTGAGACTTACGACAAATAAACTGTTTAATACGGCATGTTTGACGACAATAAGACTATATTTATCAATGTTAACCTTCTCTTCACAAGTTCGAAACCTCTTACCTCAGAGGCGGATTCTTCTTGCCGAATTCCAGGAACTAGACCAGAGGCTATAGAGAACCCAGTAAAGTGGTCCTTCTGTCTCGCCACTGGGAAGAAAGGATCTTTAGGGCTGGGGTTGCCAACATCACGAACAACAGCGTAGATACGGTCCTTGTGGGCTGCGATTAGGAAGGAAACTAGAGACTAGTGGATCGACAAGTAGAACGATATCAAGGACATAAAATGTTGAAGACAATGAGAGAAATATGTACTTTAATTTTCGTACGTTTTTAGATTTGTTGTTGTTGTTGTTGTTCTTCTTTTCTTCTTCTTCTTCTTCTTCTTCTTCTTCTCCCTCTTCTTCTTCTCCCTCTTCTTCTTCTTCTTCTCCTTCTTCTTTACTTCTGGTTCTTTCTCCTCATCTTCTTCCTCCTCTTCTTCTTCCTCCTTTCTTCTTGCTCTTTTTTTCTTGCTCTTCTTCTGTCTCTACTTCTTGCTCTTCCTCCTCTTATTCTTCTGGCTCTTCTCTTCTTCTTTCTCTTTTCTTCATCTTCGTCGTCTTCTTCTTCTTTCTGCTCTTCTTTCTCCCTTCTTCTTTTTCCTTTTCTTATTCTTCTTCTTTTTCTTCTTTTTCTTCTTCTTCTTCTTCTTCTTCTTCTTCTTCTTCTTCCCCTAATTCGTGTTTCTTCGTATTTCTGTGTTTTAAATTCCTTCTTCTTCTTCTTCTTCTTCTTCTTCTTCTTCTTCTTTTTTCTCTTCTGTTTCTTCTTCTTCTTGTAATAACAGCATTAACGTTTACACCGCCAGATCAATATCCTGTGAAAAAATAAACCATGAAGCTAACCTTGCCTTGTCACGTATACAAATGAGTACCAGATTCTGCTGTGACTGGAGATGTCTCTGAAGAATTTCAACGCCAATGTAACCTCATGTGAGACGCTAGTGCAGAATCATTCTGCCCGCGCGGAATGTCATCGCTGAGGCCGATCGAAGGTAAGCACGAGACATGATACACGTTAACCCCATGGTAGATTCCTTGGATGTGTGGCAGAATTTGCCGTGCCC